>VDFB02286115.1:0-10839 GCA_007258455.2 Sequoia sempervirens | reverse complement strand
TAGAATGTTTATAGATACAATGATCAATCATTATTTATATAGCAGAAGGAGGAGGTAGGATGGTGAAATAAAAACACTGACTATCCCTCCAAGTGGTGTGACACACGTAGAACAGTTGGGACAAGTGTGAATGCATGTGTCAAGTGTTTATGAGGTGAGACAACTAAACCATCTAGAAAATATTTTTTCTTTAGACAAAGAAGATCATGGGTCATAGTTGTATGAGAAGGTAGGAGTGAAACTTTAACTATCCCTCCATAGGTGGGACACTTGTGAGCTCACTTCATAAGTGTTTGAGCAAGTTTCAATAGGTGTCTCAAGTCATGAAGATACATGTATCAACCATATGAAGTAAGAAAAAAAGAAAAATAAATCTAAGTAAACGTAAGCATTTTTTGAATAGGTCAATCTTAAAAAAGTGATTAGCTAACTAGGTGTAATAATGGGCTTTATTTTCATACAAAAACAAGTTGATTTCTACAACTACACAAATTTAGACTGTGTTAAAGGGTGATGGTATTCTTGTCACCTACACCATGAGTTACACTAGGTTGGCAACCTCTACACCATGAGTTATAACAACCCATTGAATATTGAAACCTTCTTGCGTGGTTAGTTTATGGCTAATGATGACCATTTCCTTGAGATGTGACACCATTTTTTAATGTTTCACCTTTAATCAACCTTCAAATTGAACCATAGTCTCATAAATTTTGTTCATAGTTCAGTGAGTGTTGTGCTTCTTCAAATTCCCTTTGTGTAGTAAAAACAAATGAGATCATTGATATTGTGGAGGGATCTATTATTGTGTGAGTAGATACAAATGTTGACAACCAACATGTAGAAAGAGAACACTACAAAAATCAAGGGGCACACTTCTCAAGTGAATGCAATCCTTATTCAATGACCTCAAACAATGCTTCTCACAAAACCTCTACTTCTATCCTTCACAAGAATACTTACCAAGATTAAAATACAAGGGTGATTCAATAAAGGACCAAAATTGATGCATTCATTAGATCAATTCTTGGATAACAATGATTTGAAACTAATGGAAGATACTCTCAATGCATATGGATGTGACTCTAAGGAGAAGAATTTAACTCTCACATAGTTGAATAGGGCCAAAATCAAGATTTTAAACTCGCAAAACACCAATATCATTTGTCAACTTCCTATACATGTCCACTATTTTCAATGCTTTACTAAATAAATAGAGACACAATACACAACAAAACCAAAAAATGAACTCTTGACTAGGCTTAGTACAAGATTTTAGGAAGGGCGTTTCTTGCATGGATTTGATATCATGGTATGATTTTCAATATCATAAAGTAAAAAATTTCACAAAATACATGCTTACAAATAAGCTTAGTTGATATTATCAAGAGATGACAAAATCTAGTTAGTTTGAATGTACAATGTAACCTTACTTAAATAGGCAAGGTGCTAAAGGTAGACAAGTTAAACACAATGATTGACTACCCCTCCAATGATGGAAAAATTGTTAACTCACATCATAAGGGTTATGTGAGTGTGAAGTGACCATGCAAGAGGTGTCTCACAAAGTGAGCACACTTGTCTCAACCACATAAGCTAAGACAAAACTCTAGATTAGACTTAGTAAACTTAAGAAAATGTGAATAGATCAAACTAGAAGGTGATTACAACTTAACTAATTATCTAATGACTCTATTTACACTGACATTCAACACCATTTCACATCACCCATGTGGTGGGAAACCTCACCTTCCTTTATGCTATCTCTAAATTATACATGTTTCCCATGTATTACTATTCTATATGTTTATACTCTTATTGCATGATGTGTTCATTATTTTTATTACTTTACATGTTTATCTCTATATTAGATTTACTTTCATGTATATTTTTACCCATCTATTCCTTGCATCCATTGGGTAAAACCAATTTAAGAGGGCATATTATTTTATTAGAAATCCTATGTTGAGATTTCAAGTAGTGATAGATGCTATTCAAACTCACTAACATGACCAAATCGATTGGTATTGCATACCAAATCATTCACTTCCTATGCAATCCCATTCTAGAGCTGCTATTTTAAACATATCATCATCATTTTTTATTTTTCTAGAATGTTAATCAAGTTCTTATTTTATACTTAGTTATCACTTGTGAGATAGAGGCTACTCATGAAATATACTTCTTAGGTTCTAAAGAGCACATGTTGAAGGGCATACTTAGATAATCACATCATTGCAATGTTTATTACTTTATGGACTCTAATTTGTGGACTTTGATGTCTAAATATTTGCTTTACTTGCATGTTTTTGAATGTTGTAGACTCTGAGATACAATATCATTTTAGAATTCACATACACCTCAAAATGGGGACAAAATGCAATGGTGAAGTTACCATTCCCATGTTATTTTCACTTTAATTTTGTTCTTATTTAAAATAAATCCCTTGATACAACTACATAGTGAAAATAATGAATCTTGTGTAGAATTGGGCTCATTCTTCTAGTCTTTAGCCATTCCTATACATACTTATTCCCATGTAACTCATCCCAACCTTATCTTTATATACACAACCTCTAATACATTCACTTAATATTTGCATTTATTGCACATATCTCCACACCTACCTAGATATAGTTTGTATCCACCTAGATCTATTTTTTTCCAGTAATGGTCATTTCTTAGGTAGGGATCAACCCCATGGTCACAAACATGACCTATTCCATTCCAAAATGTAAATTTAAATTTTGGTCAATTGACCACCTTTATTTTCTTGAATGAAGTCAACTAAGTACATATGTTGTGAAATTGTACATTATGTATTAGGATTTAAAGGTATTCATTTGCATTCAAATACATCTAGAATCCACATGTCCTCTTTAGAGTACTTCCTTATCCTTTTTGACTTTTTACTCATATTTCCAAGGACTGCCCTTAGACAACACATCTCTTTGTAACACAATAACAACCCTTTGAAAGTATTTCTAAATACCACCAATCTTCATATATCATAACAGATAGAATAAATACAAGTGAATTAACTAAATTTAGTGATGTGAAGAACAAAACTAGACAATTGATCAAATCGAGTCTTTAGATTATAGACAACTTTCATGACCAAAAACTTGAGTTTAATAAATTGCTTAACCATTCACAATACATACATAATATTGTAATTATAAAAACAAATTACAAAAACATATAAATTTCAATATCATATCAAACTAAATATATGCCACATCTATCAACAATTAATCTATTTTATAGATTGTATTAAATTGGCCTAAATTAAACATATGAAAGTTTATTTTACTTTAAAGTAGAAAACATTACATTTGTCATACGAACGCTACTGTCAACTGTTGTCCTCTTGAACATATGAAGTCACTAAAACTAGAGAAGTTTCGTTAAGTAACGCTTGACTGTTTAACTTATGTGGGCACTCAAATTTTGTTTGTTTTGGCTTGTACAGGTAAAATCTTTTGGAACGAAAACAAATCGTCAAATACATCTTTAAAAGAAGGTTTTAGGTAGTTCCCCTCATAAATTTGTGTGGGGAGTTTGAAGAAACAAAGCAGGGAAGCTGATTACCTATTAAACTCTTGTTATCCAGCCTTCTCACAATGAGTCCTTCAAGATGCTTGTAGACAGTAATACATGAGAGAGTTAGAATGCCAAAAAAGGGAAGATGGAGAATACATTAGATACATCAGATACACCTTCTTCAACCACCTCCACAGGTAAATCAGATACATCATAAAGGAAAGATACGTTTTTGTTATTCTCATTAGATTAGTTTATAAATCATAAGAGCTAAGATTTTCATGCTGAAATTCTTTAATTAAAAATGAAAATATTATTTAATAAAAAATGATTTATTTCGATTGTTATTAACTATGATCATTAATCTATTTGATATTATAGCCCATGATGAGAATCCCAGTCCCAACGATCAATCTAAGACACCTTCTTCAACCATCTCCACAGGTAAATCGGATACATCATAAAGGAAGGATAGTTTATAGATAGTAAACAGTTAAATTAGTTTTACTTTTATTTTTTAAAGTAATATCTTAAAAGTATATTAAATTAACAAAATAATTTAGTATATTTTAATGATATTTATAAGACTAACTTTCTTTAAAAAAAAATATTTTGTTGAAATAATGTTTATAAGATGTTCAATTTATTATTATATTTAAATAATGTTTATAAGAGTGTTCTTGTTTTTTTTTTTAAATATTTTATTGAAATAATGTTTATAAGATGGAACACTAAACATGCTTCTTTTTAAAAAAATCTAAGCAAAATGTCTTTATGTTGGAAGAAAGTGTCTAATTTCTCCCTCCGTAATTTCTTGTAGTTTGCAGTTTCTGCAGTCCATAATTTCTGATGTCTTGTTTTCAATTGTCATAAAATCAGCTAAATCAATCTATTGTGTTGATTGCTGCATAATTTGTTGTTTGATTTGAAGTTTCTTTTTGTTGTCATTGTTGAAAGATTGTGTGCATCTATTTAAACCAACTGCTATAGCATTTTGGTGATGGAAAAAGATTATGAATAAAATTTGTTTTTTGCTGTAGCAATCTGGTTTTATTTTATTTTTGTCTTTGCTCTTTCTATCAGATTGGTATTAGAGCTAGATGATCAGGATGAAGATTTCAAAAGGTTGAAAGCTGCTAATAGAGATAAGGAAAATGTGTGATCATTGTTGTAGCTTTTGTGTGTGTTGAAGTTGCTAAGTATTTGAGTCATTTATATGTCTTTTTGTATTTTCTTGAAACTCTTTTATGGATTTGATATAATGAAACGATTTGAAAGTATTTTTTGTTGGAAAATAAGATAAGTGCAGATCAGGAAGGGGAGATAACATCGTGGCATCCAATAGTAATTTAACTTAGCCTCAAATTCCAATATTTACAGGTAAAAATTATGATACGTGGGCAATAAAAATGAGGACATTGTTTTGTTCACAAAATTTGTGGGTGTTTTTTCAAAATGGATTTGTAGAACCTCAAGATTTGTCTACTTTGTCACAAACACAAAAAGATGATCTTAAGGAAAAGAAAAAGAAAGATTCTAAAGCTTTGTTTCTTATTCAACAAGCAATGGATGAAACTTTGTTTTCTAGAATTTCTAATGCAACTAGTTCTAAGCAAGCTTGGGAAATTTTAGAAAATTCATACCAAGGGACAACTAAAGTAAAAGTTGCAAAATTATAGATTTTAAGGAGGAATTTTGAAAATCTTCAAATGAGTTCATCAAAATCTGTAGATTAATTTTTCAGTAATGTAATGAATATTGTAAATCAAATGAAGATACATGGTGAAAATATATCTGAGGGTGATCCCATAATAGTGGCTTACAAGTTTTGGCCAAACCGACACTCAAAATTATTATTTTAACTAAATCTTCACATTCTGCACCTATAGCTTAAACTGGTGGAGGACTTCAAGATGGTGCTTAACTAGAGTCTCATCAACTTTTTTCTGTAGATTCTAAAATATTTTTTTCAATTTTTTTGGAATCAGATTGCACTTCTTTTTCCATCTCCCACAAAAATTGTTTTTTTTCAAAAAACAGCATTTTTAAAAAGTGACGCACACCGTATAATGCATAACTTTTTTTCCATGAAGGATAAAATTCCAATTATTTCAAATTTAGATTTATAACTTTGATATCTAGTGCTTCCACTTGGTTAGATAGTTTTGTTCGAATATTTTTCCTTAATCAAGTTTCAAAGTCGCATAAATTACAACTGCATAGTGCTAATCGTGATAACGCCAGTAACTTTTTTTTGTATATGTCAAAAATTTTATTTTATTTTTGTTGGATCAAGGACTTCAATGTCTGGTGCACTCATATTTTCAATTTTTTTTGATAATATTCTATTTTTCCACATGTGAAGAACAAAGAAATTCATTTTCAATGAAAACCTATGTTTAATAAAACTTAAAAAAAAAAGACATAACAAAACCAAAACATATTAAAATTATATTCAGTGGATAGCTTGTTCTGAGGAATACCATAATCATTTCAAATAAATTTTAAATGAATTCATTTGATCCCCCAAATGCTAAATCAAAAGTGATTTTTACTCATATTTTGATAGGTGTAAAGGAGATGCATTATATGGTTTAAAAACTAGCTGTTTGATCTAAGGGTTTTGATCTACAGTGATTTGATCAAACCCTTCTTCAATTGGAATCCTTAAAATGGAACTTTTAAGGATTAAATCATTATATTTTCTAAAAATATGTGATTTCAAATTTAAAATTTGTTCCTCTCGTGAATTGTAAAACCAATTATTATGATAGCAATTCCCTTGGATCAAAAGGTGATAGAAAAGGTTCTTAGAAGCCTTCCTAACAAATTTGATGCAATAGTAGTTGCAACCGAAGAATCAAAAGATTTATCTCAAATGTCAATAGATGAATTGATGGGATCTTTGCTTTCTCATGAAACTAGAATGAATCGAAATAACAATTCTTCTTTGGAGAGTGCTTTCAGAACACAGGTATCATTTGGAAGAGGAAGAGGTAGAGGAAGATCAAACTTCAAAGGAAGAGAAAGAGGAAGAAGTAAACACACAAGTTCAGATCAAGGAGAAAGAAACAACTCGTCCTATCAAAATTTCAACAATAGAGGACGTTGAAGAAATCAGTTTCAATCATCAAGGTATGAAAAATCGTGCAGATACAATGTCACTATTGTAAGAAATATGGTCATTTTGCAAATGAATGTAGAATCAAACAAGTTGAAGTGGATAAGCAAAAGGAAAATTACACAGATGTATCTGCTAATAATTCTGGAAGTTTACTCATAACTTGTAATGTGGCTCAAGAAAGCTCTAATGATGTATGGTCTTTACATAGTGGTTGTAGCAACCATATGATAGGAAACAAAGAATTATTTGCTAGTTTGGATGATTCTATAAAATCAGAAGTAAAATTGGGAAATGATAGTAGAGTATCTGTAACTGGGAAAGGAATCATTAATATCATGACTAAGAGTGGTGAAAAGAGACACATTGATAATATTTTCTTTGTACCTGGTTTAAAACATAATTTGTTGAGTGTTGGTCAATTAATGCAAAAAGGGTACAGAGTTCACTTTAAAAATGATGAATGTACAATTCTGGATAGAAATCCTAATGATAGATTAATTGCAAGGGTCAAAATGACACAAAACAGAATGTTCCCCCTTCAAATTAATTGTATTCAAGGAAAGGAGGAAATTAATTTCAAAACAGTGTGATTAGATCAGACATGGCTTTGGCACTTAAGGTATGGCCACCTTCATTTTGCAGGTTTAAGTTTATTGCAAAAGAAAAATATGGTGAGAGGTTTACCAGTTATAGATCATTCAGCTAGTACTTGTGAAAGTTGTATCTTAGCAAAACAGCATAGAGAGAGTTTTCTAGTAAAGAGTTCATACAGAGCAAAGACACCATTAGAATTAGTTCACACCGATATATGTGGGCCAATGCAGACTCCATCTTTAGGAGGCAATTTATATTTCCTAACATTTATTGATGATTTTAGCAAGAAGACATGGATATACTTTCTCAAGCAGAAGTCTAAGGCATTTGATAAATTCAAGGAGTTTAAAGCTTTGACTAAAAAACAAAGTGGATTCTACATTAAGGTACTTAGATCTGATAGGGGTGGCGAGTTCAGTTCTAATGAATTTTTGGATTTTTGCAGATATCATGGAATTAAGAAACAGTTTACAACAAGATATACACCACAGCAAAATGGGGTAGCTGAAAGGAAGAACGGAACTATAATGGATATGGCTAGGAGCATGATGAAGGCCAAAAATTTATCTAATGATTTGTGGGTAGAAGCAATGGCATGTGTTGTGTACATTCTGAATAGGAGTCCTACAAAGAGTGTGAGGGATAAAATCCCCCAAGAAGCTTGGAATGGTAAGAAGCATATTGTCTCTTATTTTAGAATTTTTGGGTATGTTGCTTATTCTCTTGTGTCATCTGAATTAAGAAGGAAATTAGATGATAAGAGTAAAAAATGCATTTTTATTGGTTATGATGAGCAATCAAATGCTTACCGGTTGTATAATCCAATTACAAAGAAATTGATCATTAAAAGAGATGTTGAATTTAAGGAAGAAGAATCATGGGATTCAAAAGTTGAAAAAATAGTCTCAAGTGGAGCACCTATACATGATAGTGAGGAGGAACCAAAAGAAAAAGATGGTCAAACGCCACCAAGTACTCCAAAAAGAAATATTGTGCAAGGTATATCATACTCCCATCCAAATCCTTCTAATTCAAGTTCAAATTTAAGTGATGAATCAGATCCAACACTTGCTTCATTAAGAAAAATGTGCAAAGAAAAGAAAACAAAAAGCTTAAAAAAGAAATATATGATAAAGGAGATGAAATTGTGAATTCAAATTTTGCTCTATTTGCTAGTGATCCTGTTTATTTTGAAGCGGTAAAAGATGATAATTGGATTAAGGCAATGGATGAAGAAATAGACTCTATTGAAAGAAATAAAACATGGGAGTTAGTAGATTTACCTGAAGGTAAAGATTGCATAGGAGTTAAATGGGTCTATAAAACTAAACTTAATGTTGAAGGCCAAATTGTAAAACATAAAGCAAGATTAGTTGCAAAAGGGTTTTCACAGCAGTATGAGATTGACTATATTGAAACTTTTGCTCCAGTTGCAAGGTTAGACACAATTATAACTGTTCTAGTAGTAGCTATACATAATAATTGGAATGTTTTTCAGATGGATGCAAAATTGGATTTCTTAAATGGTTTTCTTGATGAAGAGGTTTATGTTTTACAACCCCCTGGTTATGAAGTTCATGGTCATGAAAATAAGGTTTATAAATTAAAAAAGACACTTTATGGATTGAAACAGGCACCCAGGGCTTGGTATAGTAGAATTGATTCATATTTGATAAGTAACGGATTCAGAAGAAGCAATAGTGAGCCTACATTGTATATAAAGACTAATGATGAAGGTCAAATTTTGATTGTATGTCTGTATGTTGATGATTTGATTTTTAGTGGAAATTTTTCTGTGGACATGTTTAAGTTAGATATGATGAAAGAGTTTGAAATGACAAATTTGGTCTTGATGAGATACTTTTTGGGTATTGAAGTCGTTCAAACAAATAAGGGAATTTTTATTTGTCAGTCCAAATATGCCAAGGATGTATTAATAAGATTTAAAATGTTGAATTGTAATCCTGCACCAACTCTAGCTCTCATAGGAACAAAATTGAACAAAGAGGATAAGGGGTCAAATGTTGATCCATCCAGATTTAAAAAGCTTGTTGGTAGTTTAATGTATCTTACAGCTACAAGGCATGATATTATATATGGTGTAAGTTTGATTGCAAGGTTCATGGATTCACCTCAGAATTCTCACTTGCAAGTTGGGAAGAGAATACTCAGATATGTTGCAGGAATAGCAGGATATGGAATTCTATATTCCAAAACTAACAATTTTGATTTGATTGGTTATACTGATAGTGATTTTGCAGGTAGCATAGATGTCAAGAAAAGTACATCAGGACATATATTTCATATTGGATCGGATCTCATGGGCATCAAAGAAGCAACCTATAGTGACAATTTCTTCAGCCGAAGCAGAATATGTAGCTGCAACTGCTGCAACATGTCAAGCAATTTGGATGCGTAGAATTTTGTCAAATTTGTTGCATAATCAAGATGATCCAACACCAATCCTTTGTTATAACAAGTCAGCCATTGCATTGTTCAAGAATCATGTATTTCACAAAAGGAGCAAGCATATTGATACGAGGTACCATTTCATCAGAGAATTGGTCAAGAATGGCAAAATCTATCTTGAATTTCGGAATATCTTTTAACAAGGTATTACCAAAGATAGCCTTTGAATATCTGCCAAGACAAAAATTTGAGAGAGCTGTTGATGGTCTAAATTATGGGGAGGTTAAAGAAAGTGTCTTGAATTCTTCCATAATTTCTGGTAGTTTGTAGTTTCGGTACTATAATTTATGTTGTCTTATTTTAGTTGTCATAAAATTCTACCTAATCATTCACCGTGTTAATTGTCGCATAATTTGTCAGTTTTGATTTTGAAGTTTCTTTGTCGGCCATTTTGCTTGGATGATTATGGCTTCCATTTAAACCAATTGTTGTAGTAGTTTGCGATGGAAAAAGATTATGAATAAAATTTGTTTTCTACTTTAGCAATTTGGTTTTATTTTATTTTTGTCTTTGCTCTTTCTATCATTTTAATAGTTTTTTATAAAATATTTAATAAATATTTTATTGAAGATTAATTTAGGTACATTATTTAAAATATTTCATAATAATTTTTATTGTTTAATTAATTACTATGTAATATTAAATTTTGTTTGGACATTTTGATTAAAAATGAAAATATTATTTAATAAAAAATGATTTATTTCAATTGTTATTGACTATGATCATTAATCCATTTGATATTACAGCCCGCGATGATTTTACAGGACCCGTTTCCGTAATATACTTCCTGAGTTACTCCGGTGTAGTTATCCCAGAGGATGCACCTCTATCTGAAGACGAGAAGAAGAAGGTTGCAACTGTGTTACAGGGGATGAAAATCAGAGATATGAGCGGAAAATATACTTTTCATGGCCTCGCATCAGAGATGACTGAAGATGTCCAACTGCCTGACTTCAAATACAAGAAACTACCACGTCTGGACTTGGGTATGACAGCAGATCGTAAGCCAATTTATCTTCCCATGAAATGCTGTGCAGTTTACATGGAGGATAACAAAAGAAACGAGAAGCTCCGGCGATGTATTTCCCGGGAAACTCTACGGGAGCGAA
>VDFB02286114.1:0-71714 GCA_007258455.2 Sequoia sempervirens | reverse complement strand
CATGCGCCTCTCTTTTTGGGATTTTTAGCTACGAATGCATGACTTCAATGTCTCAACTAAAAAGAATCATGATTCATTTCCCTATTTGGCATGAATTTTCAAGGTTTCCTATTGTCTATTGAAATTTTTGACTTCTATTGTTGCTTCTCTTGGAAAAGTCATTTGTGTTGAACTTGATAGTTTTATCAAGATGGCACACAAAAGCATGTGTGTGTTGAGATAGATCTTTCTAAAGATTGGATATCTATGCCACACCTAATGTGTGCTTAAATAAATTAATTTTCCCATTACTTATTTTACGTGTCAATATTTTGAGCATAGGATTAAATATTGTCCTCTCACCATTCCTTATAATAGTCTCCCATCCTAGCTTTTTGAGGCTCCCCCAAAATTTGGTGAAGGGTGGACTATATTGGGAACTATAAAATAGATTTGCTCATACTAATGTTTTTTAGGCCAAAACCTTGCCCAAGCTTTAACCACCTAGTGAATTGAAAGTGCAACTGAGGGTGTCTTCAAACCCTTTTGAGAAGGGGAAAGAGGTTGCTCCCTCTAATGGCCCAAAGCCTTGCATCCAACAAAAAATCTCTAGAATGGTGTAACTAACATTTATTTTATCCATTGAGCACTGCAAGGAGCACCATGCTACTCAAATCCAACAACAATGCAATAGTAAGTAAGCAATACCACCCTCAACCAAAGGTTCTCAAGGCCAATGAGAGAGGAATGCAAGTATACAACCTTGGCAAAGTTGACGTGGTTGCAACAACGCCAAAGGAAGTCTCGCAAGACACCAAGTTGTAGCTTCTATGGTAGATGTGAAGAATGTTGTGATGTTGGAATAGTTGATAGTGCGACAGGTAGCTCAAGAGGTGTGAGATTGTCAAGAGGCTGTTCAAGAATCATGTAGAGAATGTGAAGAAATCGAGATGAATGTGAAAGATAGACATTTGAAGATGAGTTTGGGAGGGAAAGAGTTGTTCAAAGGTTGGTTAGGAGGCACAGATACGTAATGGCGAACATAATGCCTCTGTAGATTCCAAAGATAGGAATGTTGTCAGGACGATAGTGTGCTACACAGACATCCACGTGCCACATGTGTGTCCTTGAAAAAAATTCCCTCACTGACACTAAAAACAAGTGCCGAGTGGATTGGGTACGAACGAAGGATGTGGAATTACATTGTCAGGTTTGATTTTTCTAAGGTAAAGGGTGTAAAAGGGGAACTTGCAAGGGGGTGAAAATTCACTCCTGTACATTTCCCCCCCACTTTAGCAAACATGAGTGCCAATGAGTGTTTGGTAAAGTAGGTTGAAAGAGTTCCAAGAAAATATACTTGAATCGTCAAGGAAGTAGACCACAATCTGGCATGCTCAAAAGCGTAGGGCAGGCAAATGGCTCCACAGGGACTCTCTCTTGAGGAGGGTTGAACAAAGTGCACTGAACGCCCGCAGACCAACAGTGAACAAATCCCACAGGATGAAAGCGCTTCGCAGGTCCTCAAACTTTCAAAGAAGGAACCCCCTAGGTGCTTGGTCCTGGAAGAAGCCTGATGTGAGGGACTCTGTAGAGTTGGATTAGAAAGCAACTTCATAGGCACACCTACAAAGCAACATGTCAGATGCTAAAATTATGTTTTCTATAATTTGTTATTACAAATTTAGGTGCAAGAAAATAAATTTACACTTGAGGTGGCTCACTTACAAATGTTATTGGATCAATGGGGTAATGTCTCTTGTGCTATGGCCAGTTACCTTTGATTTCCACCTCCTCTTTGGTCGGTCTCCTCCTTGAGGGTGTTGCTATGGTTGTATCCATTTTTTCCATGACCATCAAGATGCTCACTCTTAGGCTTCTCATCCTCCTATGAGAAGGGATTGTGCTTAGTAGGGCTAGTCATAGTTTGTTAGTAGGTGTTCTACCTCTTCGTCAAAATGTGTAAACTAGCTATGTTTTACTTTGGTTCAAATCTCCACTTCCGGACTTGATCTTTGTATATAACTTGAACCTATACTTGTATGAATGAACTAACAAAAATTAGATTTTCCTTAATCTTTTAATATCTAAATTTTAATAATGATTGGTGATGTATTAAACACCATTGAAGAATTTTTGCATTGTGAGGATCATGTTCTCCTTAGTTAGATCCCTAGTTGGATTAATTTAGTAACTTTAGAACAATGGTTGAGAACAACAATAAAAATTGCAAAAGACCTATGATGATGTTTGTTGATATAATGTTGCTATGGTGTTCTCATAAATGCTCTTTAATGATTTTTATGTTGTACTTGATGATCTTAAATAAATAAATGTTGTTCAATATAATATAACACACATATTAACACAAACATACCCTAGGCTGATGACAATAGTTAGTGAGAATTTTTGCTCAACAAGGTTTGTGAAGAGATCGACAAGGGCTAAATTTCAATTTTGAATTTTAAAAGTTTAAGGATTAAATCTACAACATGAATATATTTTGGATGAAGCTAATGATGTTATGAACCAAATTCACATAAGAATATTATTTGTAGATTAGTTATTATATTAAGAATACTTTAAAAAATAAAGGGAAAAATCATAAATATATAATTTTTACCATTACAACTCAATGCCTATGATAATATATTCTTTAATAAAATGATGAACTCTTATATAAATTTACTAACTCAAATAATATTGAAGGTTAATTTTTTTTTTTGTATTAACTAATAACTAAAAATACAATAGAATGTTAATGGTTGTGTACATAAAAAATCAAAACACAACATAATCTATTTCTAAAATAAATCTAAAATAAATAAAAATAATTCTTTAAACAACCTAAATAATTCTTATAAAAGTCTAAAGTAAAATAAATTAATTCTTAATTAAATAAAAAATCAAATATAAATAAAATAAAATAATTTTAAATTGATCTAAAATAATCTCTTAATTTAAAAAATGTTAAAAAATAAAAATGACTCTTTAAATAAAATAAAATAAAATAATACTTAAACAAATAAAATAATTCAAATCTGTATTTTTATTTATCAAGAGATTAATAAACAATATTAATATTTTATTATTTTCCAATCTTTTCTTGCAACTCTTCATATAAGTAGAATGGGTAGAATAATTAGTACTTTTGCAATTTCTATTGACTGCACTGGTCGTTTGTGAACATTAATTGGCAGCTTGGAAGCTCAGCTAGTGAAGAGGGTGGTGAATGATGTGATTAAGACATTGGACAGAGTGCCGTTAGAGATTGCCAAACACCCTGTCGGAATGGAAACCCTCACCCACGATCTCAATCACAAATTTAAACTCAATTCAGAGGAAGGTGTTGTTATATCTGGATTATGGGGTATTGGTGGTATTGGCAAGACCACACTTGCCAAGGCTCTCTACAACCAAGTGTATGCTCAGTTTGACGCTACTTCCTTTGTATTTAACGTCCGTGCCACTGCTGCAGATTCCATGGGCCTCACAAAATTGCAGAAGCAAATTCTTGAAGACTTATGCAAGTATGATGAAAATGTGCGGAGTGTCGATGAGGGCATATCTCTGTTCAGAGATCGTTTGAGGGGAAAACGTGTGCTTCTTATTTTAGATGATGTGGATGCTGAGGTGCAATCAAATGCTTTGGTTGGGAATGGGAATTGGCTGGCCCCTGGTAGCAGAGTTATCATTACTTCTAGAAACAAACACATTCTACATGTGGCAGGGGTCTCACCTGAATACATCCACGAAATGACTGGATTGCAGATAAATGAAGGTCTCCAGTTATTTAGTTGGCACGCTTTTCTCAATAAATTTCCAAGCCCCACTTACACAAATCTCTCCAATAGAATAGTGGAAGCTTGTAAAGGGCATCCTCTTTCACTGGAAGTGATTGGAGCCTTTTTGTATGATAAGCACAATGACAGAGGTTGCTGGACGGAAGCCCTTCAAAACATTACTTGCCACCCAGACATTCATGAAAGACTCAAAATCAGTTACAATGTTCTTAGTGCAGAGGAAAAAGAAATATTTTTGGACATCGCTTGCTTCTTCGTTGGAGAAGACAAAGCATTGCCCATTGTATTCTGGAAATCTATGTACAAGATGGTACACACAGCTATATCTAATCTTTCCCTGAAGTTACTGATAAAGGTTGACGAGGAAGGTGTGTTTGATATGCATGACCATTTACGAGATATGGGGCGAACCATCGCTGAAGAAGTGGGTACCCGAGTGTGGGATGCAAATCATTTAAGCACCGTAACCAACAACATTAATTTCACTCGCCTTCGACTCAATGGAGGTGATTCGCAAAGGCTTGAAACGCTGTGCAGACCTGGTCTTCAACTTCATCACTTGAAGAATCTGATCATTGACACGCCAGCCATGCAGCTTCCTTCAAGTTTGATATGGTTAAGGTTGGACGAATGTGCAATACAGGAGCCATTTCACTTCAGTCTTGTGGGTAACATTTCGCAATTGAGGATAATGCAAGTACACTACGAAAGTATTTTCCGCAACTCCGAATATTCACTTTATAATATTCCTCATACCATTGGTAGTCTATCACAGCTGCAGCATTTAGACTTGAGAGGGTGTAGTAAATTAAATAACCTCCCTGATAGCATTGGCAACCTATCACAGCTGCAGCATTTAGACTTGAGTTGGTGTTATGAATTAAATAACCTCCCTGATAGCATTGGCAACCTATCACAGCTGCAGCATTTAAACTTGCATAATTGTTGTGAATTAAATAACCTCCCTGATAGCATTGGCAACCTATCACAGCTGCAGCATTTAGACTTGCATAATTGTTGTGAATTAAATAACCTCCCTGATAGCATTGGCAACCTATCACAGCTGCAGCATTTAGACTTGACAGAGTGTATTAAATTAAATAGCCTCCCTGATAGCATTGGCAACCTATCACAGCTGCAGTATTTAGACTTGTATAATTGTGGTGAATTAAATAACCTCCCTGATAGCATTGGCAACCTATCACAGCTGCAGCATTTAGACTTGAGAGAGTGTAGTAAATTAAATAACCTCCCTGATAGCATTGGCAACCTATCACAGCTGCAGCATTTAGACTTGCATAATTGTTGTGAATTAAATAACCTCCCTGATAGCATTGGCAACCTATCACAGCTGCAGCAAATAGACTTGAGTTGTTGTTATGCATTAAATACCCTCCCTGATAGCATTGGCAACCTATCACAGCTGCAGCATTTAGACTTGACAAAGTGTATTAAATTAAATAACCTCCCTGATAGCATTGGCAACCTATCACAGCTGCAGCAAATAGACTTGAGTTGGTGTTATGCATTAAATACCCTCCCTGATAGCATTGGCAACCTATCACAGCTGCAGCATTTAGACTTGAGGGGGTAAAATTAAATAACCTCCCTGATAGCATTGGCAACCTATCACAGCTGCAGCATTTAGACTTGCATAATTGTTGTGAATTAAATAACCTCCCTGATAGCATTGGCAACCTATCACAGCTGCAGCAAATAGACTTGAGTTGTTGTTATGCATTAAATAGCCTCCCTGATAGCATTGGCAACCTATCACAGCTGCAGTATTTAGACTTGTATAATTGTGGTGAATTAAATAACCTCCCTGATAGCATTGGCAACCTATCACAGCTGCAGCAAATAGACTTGAGTTGGTGTTATGCATTAAATACCCTCCCTTATAGCATTGGCAACCTATCACAGCTGCAGCATTTAAACTTGAGAGAGTGTAGTAAATTAAATAGCCTCCCTGATAGCATTGGCAACCTATCACAGCTGCAGTATTTAGACTTGTATAATTGTGGTGAATTAAATAACCTCCCTGATAGCATTGGCAACCTATCACAGCTGCAGCAAATAGACTTGAGTTGGTGTTATGCATTAAATACCCTCCCTTATAGCATTGGCAACCTATCACAGCTGCAGCATTTAAACTTGAGAGAGTGTAGTAAATTAAATAGCCTCCCTGATAGCATTGGCAACCTATCACAGCTGCAGTATTTAGACTTGTATAATTGTGGTGAATTAAATAACCTCCCTGATAGCATTGGCAACCTATCACAGCTGCAGCATTTAGACTTGAGAGAGTGTAGTAAATTAAATAACCTCCCTGATAGCATTGGCAACCTATCACAGCTGCAGCATTTAAACTTGAGTGGGTGTTATAAATTAAATACCCTCCCTTATAGCATTCGCAACCTTCACAGGTGCAATTATTCTTTGGAGGGTGTAGAAGATAACATAAGCTGCCTCATGCCATTGTAAATAAAATCGAGCGTATGAGCGTATTGAAGTTGAGGTGGGTAAGTTTATGAGTAGTGTTAATTTCTTATTAATATACACTTTCTACGTTTTGAATTTGACGCATTTCTGTTGGTTGACGAGTTTCAGAGATGCGCTCAAGTTTGGAGAGTAAACTTCACCAGTTTTATGATGATCAATGGTAAGATCTTTTTTCCTTTAATCTATTTCCATGAAAAGAAATACGGGAGAGTAAATTAGATTTAAATGGAAATGTTACAGCTTAAATTTAGATATAATTTTAAGTTATTTAAAAATTTGTTAACACAATCCAACCAATACAAATCTATTAAATGCCTCTGGGGATAATTATTTTAGCTAAATTTAGTATCCATTTTTCTAATATTTGAACTATTTTCTATAAATTTATATGAACTACTAATAATGTCTAGTGATGCTATCACATGGCTAATAGACACAAATATATATAGCCCTACATATTTTTCACAATGTCATTATGTGTAATACTTGGTAGAATTTGTCTTTTAAAGAGGGTAAACACTTTAAAATATTTAGGTCACAAATGGGGGACCTCATCCCTAATATAAATATTCAATAATAACACCCCAGTAGGGTTTGAACCTTGATGGAAAAACAATAACACCACAACTTAACCATCACAATAGGGCACTATTGATTGTTTTTGCTATACACTTGCTAGAATGGATAGTTTAATTTTTTTTCTAATATATACATTGTTAGGTACAATTTTTTTGAATGCATTTAAAATTTCAATGCTTGTTTATTATCACAATCTACTAGTCTACAATAAGAACACATTATGTATAATATAAACATTGGATATAGATCAATTGACCAAGACATGTAGATAACAAGCACATCATGCATTATAAGAATATGAAACCACATTAATGTAATGATTGCATTTTATAAGAGATCATATTATAATTAGTTGTGTGAACATAAAATTATATAAATAAAACTTTTTAAATAGTCACAATTACACATGCATAATTTTTGAGGGGAAATTTTGATGTAAATATGAAGAACATTATATTGCTTTAATAGCATCATCTTTATTTATTTAAACCAATCACAAAAAAAAATAAAAAATGTATTAAATGTTTTCTTCAAGAGATAACTTAGAGACAAGAACATAAACCAATGCTCCTCATTTTTTCTTCTTGTTAACATAATTTGTATTTTCTATCCTACATGTCATTTGAGAAATAATGATATCAATATTATTGAATTGAGAGATTTATCCGTCATCTTTGTAGGGATTTACATATGATTACTTGTTTCCATCATGTTGTGTTTAAGTACACAATGAATACCTTTAAATGTAATGAAATAATAATATTTTGCATGAAATGTGTATTATAGTGGCAAGTGAAAGATATGATAAAGTTTGAATCTCAGTTTAAAAGTTTATCCTTAAAGAGCCATTCTTGCACTCCGTAGGATTGACCTCAATCAATCTTCAGTCATTGAAAAGTGGTTTGTGGAAATAGCATTTTGATTTTGAGATGAGGAATGAATATCTCAGAATTAGTGTGAATTTAGGTAAAATAGAAATGGCTAGGAATGCACAAAGTATGGGATTGCAAGATAACTCCAACAAGAATGCCACTTGTCGATATAATATTACACTAATACATCCACATCAAGTTATGCACAAGATTAAATGAGAATTAACATGAGTATGCAAATTTTACCATTACACCAATAAAAGCTTACATGCAAGCCATGACCAAAAACTTTCATAAAATTTATTCCATCTTTGAATACCATTACTCATGTAATATTTTGAATATAAAAGTAAGTTTTGGTCATCTAGTTTCATGTAACTGAAAGGAGTTCAACTTGAGTTTTAGCTACTACTCTATAAATTTTTGATATTAAAAATCATCACATACTTGAGAATGGACACAAATGTTTTGATTATGATAAGAATAGAAGGGCTAGTACAGGTAGAAGACAAGGTGGCTCACAGAAAATGAGACCACTAAAAAGAAGTGAGACTCACCAACAGTGAGCTTGAAAACAAAGAAGCCATGCTTTTGATTGAAGCATGAAATCAGAAAGCAAACACTAGCAACAAGAAATAGAGGCAGCTAAAATAAAGGAACCCAACACATAAAACCACCCTACAAAAGCAGGTAATAACCAGTGAAAGCCAATAGCTTAAACATTGAATAGAGGGATGCAACCTCTAACCAACAACTCTAGAAATTTTGAACATAACTCAAAATAAACCAAAGGGAAAAAGGGATCCTTTTCCACAAAACACCCATCTTACCAGCAATACCAAACTCTTCCTCTGGAGGAGCACAATCCACGTCAAAAGGAGTTGCAAAGAAGAAAGCTAGCAAGAGGAAAGATCCTCCTAGCACCCCCCAGAACAAAACTCCACCTCAATAGAAGAATCAAAAAAGGCGGGTTGGAAAGGAGAGACAAAACTAGGATAAGGGAAAAGAATAGCTCCCTTAAGCACCATGAGAAATAGAGATTTCAAGAATGGCAAGGAAAACACCCCAACCAAGTGAAACAAGGTAGAGGTAGCCCTTACCCCCAAGAATATGTCCATTAAAACCAATGTCATATAATGCTAAGTGATTCCTTCATCACACCAAATGCTAAAACTAACAAGCAAAGACACAATAAGAGAAAAATTACCCAAAAAATGAACCCAGGCCAACAAAGCACCACTGGCTAACATTATAGCAGTTCAAAGAAACCAAAGAAGCCCCCAAAAAAAAAACCTTCTTTAAGAGCCAAAACAAAGGGATTAGCGCTTCTACAATAATAGCTATTGCAAAAGAGAGAATCCCCAAACAAAGACAAGAGCCAACAAGATCTGACACCCATTGCCAAAGTCCCAAGAACAACAACAACCACTATACAAATAGGGCAGCCAACTCCAACAGTAGAAGGGGAGAGCAAATCTCTACAATTACTAGCACATAAACTCGTGGGCACCAAACCCACCCCCAAAGAAGCATCCAGAACCCACTCTAAGAAGACCAGGTGAGCATGTGTCACACTGCAGCCACCAACATAAGTCTTTAGAGCCTTGGCAAAGAAGGGTGACTAGGAAGAAATAGTCATAGCCCTAGAAACAACACCCATGGGGATGCCCAACAAATACCAATCCACCCATGTAGCAACAAAAAGAGGATCAACAACAAGCATTTCAAAAGGGGAAAGCCTCCCTACAAAGCTCCAACTACCATCAAATGCCCCACCTAGAGAAGCAACACAACACCAAAGACCCTATAGCTCCCAAGACAGGAAAGGCCAAAGAGAGAAAGGCAGATTCCCATCCACGGGATCTCCAACATCGTCCTCCACACTTTTCAAATTGGAACCCCTACACCTAATCTTGCTCGAAGCCATGAAACGCTCACAAACAAGCTGCATCTTAGAAGAAATTAGCATGGAGTAGAACTCCACAACTAGAATAATTGCGGCCAACAACCATGAATTGTTGCAACCCATATTAGGGAAAATAATAAGAGCATGAGCATTGGAGCAGAAGAACCCAAAAACCAACACGACACCAAAAACCTTGAGACAGAGGCAAAGTAGCAACCATGAATAGAGAACCAGTACAAACACTGCAAGCATGAGGTGAAGAAGTAGGCACAAGCCAGGAACACCAAAGGTGAGCCAGAGGAAGAAGTGGGAAAGAAGCCCAATAAAAACAACAGCTAGGGAAGTATCCTTGTAGGTGGGGAGACCACTGCAGATAGCCAAATGTCCAACTAGATAGTCCCCAAACCACCAACATGCAATGGCAATGAATAGGGTTCTCACCGCAAAGTGTAGATCATTATCTACCAAACCCATACAGGAAGGAGAGGAAAAGGAGGTCAGCATGGGGTAATTTGGGCACAACTAGAGTTTATAAGGGCTCACCTTGTTTATGAAAACAATCCCTACAAGATTATTGCCTCCAAGTGGTGTGGTCTAAGTCATTGGGCCACTAATTCACTTTGATATCAAAAAAATTGTCAAATAATAAATAAGGAAATTCAATTATTTGATAGTATGCGTCAAATAGATGTGGTCTCACGAACTACAAAAAATGTAATATATGTGAAAATGGGGTTGTTGAATAGGCATTGAAATTTTTTGAGCAAATCCAATGGGTAGGTGTAAATCTAGAATGCAATGATATAATTTCTTTACCCATAATAATCAAATTTTATTATGGTAGTTTAGTGATATAGGATCCCAAAGAAATCTTGAAAATGAGTTTAAGTCCAGTTAATATAAGAGATGAAATCCACATTCATTAAATCATAACTAAGAGGGGGTTTTGTCAAATGTTTTAGTTATAAATTCCTTAATAGATATTTATTTGAAATGTAAAAAGTTGTAGCCCATCAGGTTTGGGTCCAATGGTGCGGAGAGTCTAAATTTCATAGCATAAACCCAAGTTTAAATCCCACTAAGTAGGGGCTTCCTTGTAGTGGCCATACAAAACCTAAAGATAAGGGTTAGATTTATGGCAATGCATAGACAAGTGTCCAATCCTATGTATTGCCATGGGGGTACCTTGAGGTACTTAGGTTGAAAGTGTAACCATATTTCCCCTTGTTGGTAGATGAGATAGGAAAATGCAAACAACTTGGTTTGCTTGATGGAGTAATAGTAGAGAGCATTTACTATATTGAATAAGAGGCCAAATCTAAATCCCCATAGCCACAAATAATTGAAATACATTAGTAAGGACCAAAATAATCATAATCATCATAAATTGCATTTCCAACATACTCAACACAATCACATTACTTGCAAAATCATTCTTATCATCAGCAATAGTATCTTCAACAATATAACCTTATTTTTAACATCTGGCTCAATTCTTGTCAAAGATGTCACAATTGCAATATCTATAGAAGCATTTGATGTCCTCTTTGGAACTATTTCAAACAAAGGATTAGCAACACATAACATAGGATTTTGTGCTATCTTTTGAAAATAATGAATGGAGTCATGAGTATGTTGATCACATGAAAAACAAAGATGTATATCAAAGCAAACACTAGAAAGATAACCTCAACGTCCACAATGAGAACAAAATTGGACATGATTGGACTTAGTACATATTGCTTTTGGTTGCTTAGATTTTTAAACTTCACAAGAATCATCAACAAATGTAGACTCAACATGACATTTATTCATATGACCCCGTAATACAAATTTTATGGGTTTACAATATTCTAGAACATAGTTGCAAACAAAACCCTTGTAACCGAGACTACATTTTCCCTTATTTGTTTTATGAGATTCCCAAACTTTCACAATGAGTTTATACTTTCATGACTTTGATTGGTAGCATTTTTGGGCCATAGACTTAGAATTAACATTTTACTTTTCTGACACAATGGAAGACAACTCCTTTTTTCAAGGATATATTGGTTTTACTTGTTTGCTTTGTTGAAATGTAAGAAGAAGACACATCGTGTGTTTTCAAACTGATCTTGTAACCTATTAAGTTCTTTTCTCAATAATATTTATTGATAACAAAATTGCATGAATAAAAGTTTATACTATCTCCAACATTCAGATATTAATTATGTTTCATTTGTTATATTTACATGAATGAATTTGTAGAGACAATATGATAAATAAATATTATGAACATGATAATAAATAAGACTCTGTAAAATGAACCTCTAATAAAACAACCACTGCCCTTAACACCTTTCTCAAACTGAACCTCCAATGAAACAATCACTTCCCTTAACACCTTTCTCGAACTGAACCACCCATGAAGCAAATATTGTATTTCATGTATTAGCATTAGTAAACTCTTTCCCCTTATTGACTTCGCAAATAAAAACTTTCAACTTGCAATCAATATGTATTGATGCTTTCTTTTTTTATCAGAAAACACTGAAAAAAACATTTTCAACAATAAACATACTAGAAATCATCGGCCTCAATAAACTTATACAATGGATATAATCAACTTAACACCCTCACAGAGAGGAGTAAGTAGATACAGTAGCAGCAACAAACATATGCAGCGCTTGAAAAAGAAGCAAAATAATCTTCTCTCTTGTTGCTTCTGCTCCTTCTTTTACTAGTTGTTTCTAGAAAGGTTCATCAAACATCTTAGCAACCACATCCTCATTTATATGCACGCTCTGCTCGACTACAATTCACTTTTCCCTGCCTCGAAATCAACTCGTCTTGTTTTAAAATTTCTGCCCCAACCTTGCTTTGCATATATGGCATCTTCTTCCTCAATTCACCAGCAAAATAAGGAACCTTTCTCTAGGGCATCTCCAAAATTATTTGATGTCTTCATCAATTACAGATGCCCTGATTTCGGACAAGATCTAACTTCTAGGCTTTGCAATTCTCTTAAAGAGTTGGGAATACGGGTGTTTCTTGATTCAGAAGAGCTTGAAAAGGAGGAGTCGTTCGTATTTATTACTGAGACCGCTATCCGGGTTGCCAGAGTTCACATTGCTATCTTCAATCTCAAGCCATCAACAATTTGTCAATGCTTCATGATCTCAGCAAATGAACAATGGATATCAGATATGCAACAACCGATCGTTCTGATACTACTGTGAGGTCTAGGATTTTATGTATAGACAGAAGAACAGTATAACTGTCATATAACTATCTAAACTGAAAAATAATTTACAAACATTTACAAATGGGTTAACCCTCATGAATTCCTGAATATTAAACTGGCAACATTTGTTGGTGAAAGTACTTTTTCTCCTTATATACACTTTATTAGAGGTTAGTGAATCCCAACAAGATGTCCTAAATTTGCTTTTATAAACAATAATTATGTCTACCTCTGGGGAGGCTGAAGAAAGTTCACAGATATAGTCAAGCCTGGCTCTCATTTAATATATAATTCCTTTATGATTTAGTATTTTTCCTTTAAACAAAAAATTGAATTAATACTCGCTATGCTATTCAATTTAATATTGAATAGAAAAAGCTATAGAATACCAGTTCAATTTATTTTTTAGCTAAATCTGGTATTCACATTGTGATAAAACATCTGTGGAAATTGTATGACAACTTTTTGGACGTGTAGACCATGAACCAAATGTTTTTTGGTATTATACTTAATGTTGCAAGAACATACCATAAGATCATATATATACTGAGCATTGCATTGGTAGCCACAAGCTGCATTTAATAGTTGTTCTTCCTGTACAGGATAGAGACCACGTCAAGCTTGGCAACTACTCTCCCTGTTCAATTGCCTTTTCCAAAACTGGCTGTGCAGTCATCAGCAGTTAAAATAGATATGCCTTCACAGTCGGACTCTATTATGTCCACCTCCCATATGGAAAAATCGGATGACGGACTGAAGAATGTAGAAGATGATGATTGGGAAATTTTCAGCATTTTCCAGTCTCCACCACAGCAATTTCTGAGAACACTTATTGGCACGGATCAAGTGCTGCAGCTGTGACAGGTTGACAATGGAATTAGGGAGGTTATTTAAACCTCTGCAACTTTATATTTTCAAGTGCGGCAGTTGTGACAGGTTGCCAATGGAATCAGGCAGGTTATTTAAATCTTCACACCATCCTATATGTTAAGTGCTGCAGCTGTGAAAGGTTGCCAATTGAATCAGGGAGGTTATTTGAACATCCATACCCTTCTATGTTCAAGTGCTGCAGCCGTGACAGGTTGCCAATGGAATCAGGGAGGTTATTTAAATCTAGACACCCTAACATGTTCAAGTGCTGCAGCTGTGACAGGTTGCCCGTGGAATCAGGGAGGTTATTTAAACATCCACACTCTTCTATGTTCAAGTGTTGCTGCTGTGACAGGTTGCCAATGGAATGAAGGAGGCTATTTAAACCATGACAATATTTTATTTTCATGTACTGCAGCTGCGATAGATTGTCAATAGAATCAAGGATGTTATTTGAACCTTTCAAACTTCCTATTATGTTCACGTGCTGTAGTTGTGACAGGTTGACAATGGAATCAGGGAGGTTATTTAAACCTCTACAACTTTCTATTTTCAAGTGCTGTAGATGTGACAGGTTGCCAATGGAATCAGGAAGGTTATTTAAACCTCTACAGTCTTCTATGTTCAAGTGCTGCAGCTGTGACAGGTTGCCAATAAAATTAGGGAGGTAATTTGAACTTTTACACCCTTCTATGTTCAAGTGCTCCAGCTGTGACAGGTTGCCAATAGGGAGGTTATTTAAATCTACACAGCCTACCATGTTCAAGTGCTGCAGCTGTAACAGGTTGCCAATGGAATCAGGGAGGTTATTTAAACATCCACACCTTTCTATGTTCAAGTGTTGCAGCTGTGACAGGCTGCTAATGGAATCAAGGAGGTTATTTAAACCATGGCAATATTTTATTTTCAAGTGCTGCAGTTGCGATATATTGTCAATAGAATCAAGGAGGTTATTTTAACCTTTAAAACTTCCTATTATGTTCAAGTGCTGCAGTTGTGACAGGTTGACAATGGAACTAGGGAGGTTATTTAAACCTCTACAACTTTCTATTTTCAAGTGCTGCAGATGTGACAGGTTGCCAATGGAATCAGGAAGGTTATTTAAACCTCTCCAGCCTTCTATGTTCAAGTGCTGCAGATGTGACAGGTTGCCAATGGAATCAGGAAGGTTATTTAAACCTCCCCAGCCTTCTATGTTCAAGTGCTGCAGATGTGACAGGTTGCCAATGGAATCAGGAAGGTTATTTAAACCTCTCCAGCCTTCTATGTTCAAGTGCTGCAGTTGTCACAGGTTGCCAATAGAATCAGGGAGCTTATTTAAGCTTTTACACCCTTCTATGTTCAAGTGCTGCAGCTGACAAGTTGCCAATGGAATCAGGGAGGTTATTTAAATCTATACAGCCTACCATGTTCAAGTGCTGCAGCTGTGATAGGTTGCCGATGGAATCAGAGGTTATTTAAACGTCCAGACCTTTCTATATTCAAGCATTCCAGCTATGACAGATTGCCAATGTAATCAAGGAGGTTATTTAAACGATGACAATATTTTATTTTCAAGTACTGCAGCTGTGATAGATTGTCAATATAATCAAGGAGGTTATTTAAACCTTTAAAACTTCCTACTATGTTCAAGTGCTGCAGTTGTGACATGTTGACAATGGAATCAGGGAGGTTATTTAAACCTCTACAACTTTCTATTTTCAAGTGCTGCAGATGTGACAGGTTGCCAATGGAATCAGGAAGGTTATTTAAACCTCTACAGTCTTCTATGTACAAGTGCTGCAGCTGTAACAGGTTGCCAATAGAATCAGGGAGGTTATTTAAACTTTTACACCCTTTTATGTTCAAGTGTTGCAGCTGCGACATGTTGCCAATGGAATCAGTGAGGTTATTTAAATCTATACAGCCTACCATGTTCAAGTGCTGCAGCTGTGACAGGTTGCCAATGGAATCGGGGAGATTATTTAAATGTCCACACCTTTCTATGTTCAAGTGTTGCAGCTGTGACAGGTTGCCAATGGAATCAAGGAGGTTATTTAAACTATGACAATATTTTATTTTCAAGTGCTGCAGCTGCGATAGATTGTCAATAGAAGCAAGGAGGTTATTTAAACCTTTAAAACTTCCTATTATGTTCAAGTGCTGCAGTTGTGATAGGTTGACAATGGAATCAGGGAGGCTATTTAAATCTCTACAACTTTCTATTTTCAGGTGCTGCAGATGTGATAGGTTGCTAATGGAATCAGGAAGGTTATTTAAACTTCTCCAGTCTTCTATGTTCAAGTGCTGCAGCTGTGACAGGTTGCCAACAGAATCAAGGAGGTTATTTAAGCTTTTACACCCTTCTATGTTCAAGTGTTGCAGCTGTGATAGGTTGCCAATCGAATCAGAGAAGTTATTTAAATCTATACACCCTACCATGTTCAAGTGTTGCAGATGTGACAGGTTGCCAATGGAATCACGTGGTTATTTAAACGTCCAAACCCTTCTATGTTCAAGCGTTGCAGCTGTGACAAGTTGCCAATGTAATTAAGGAGGTTATTTAAACCATGTCAATATTTTATTTTCAAGTGTTGCAGCTGTGATAGATTGTCAATAGTATCAAGGAGGTTATTTAAACCTTTAAAACTTCCTATTATGTTCAAGTGTTGCAGTTGTGATAGGTTGACAATGGAATCAGGGAGGTTATTTAAACCTCAACTACTTTCTATTTTCAAGTGCTGCAGATGTGACAGGTTGCCGATGGAATAAGGAAGGTTATTTGAACTTCTCTCTAGTCTTCTATGTTCAAGTGGTGCAGCTGTTACAGGTTGCCAATAGAATCAGGGAGGTTATTTAAGCTTTTACACCCTTCTATGTTCAAGTGCTGGAGCTATGACAGTTTGCCAATGGTATCAGGGAGGTTATTTAAATCTATAAACCCTACCATGTTCAAGTGCTGCAGCTGTGACAGGTTGCCAATGGAATCAATGGTTATTTAAATGGCCAAACCCTTCTATGTTCAAGCGTTGCAGCTATGACAGGTTGCCAATGTAATCAAGGAGTTTATTTAAACCATGTCAATAGTTTATTTTCAAGTGTTGCAGCTGCGATAGATTGTCAATATTATCAAGGAGGTTATTTAAACCTTTAAAACTTCCTATTATGTTCAAGTGTTGCAGTTGTGACAGTTTGACAATGGAATCAGGGAGGTTATTTAAACCTCTACAAATGTCTATTTTCAAGTGCTGCAGATGTGACAGGTTGTCAATTGAATCAGGAAGGTTATTTAAACTTCTCCAGTCTTCTATGTTCAAGTGTTGCAGCTGTGACAGGTTACCAATAGAATCAGGGAGGTTATTTGAACTTTTACACCCTTCTATGTTCAAGTGCTGCAGCTGTGACAGATTGCCAATGGAATCAAGGAGGATATTTAAATCTATACACCCTACCATGTTCAAGTGCTGCAGCTGTGACAGGTTGCCAATGGAATCAGGGAGGTTATTTAAACTTCCAAACCCTTCTATGTTCAAGTGTTGTAGTTGTGACAGGTTGCCAATGGAATCAAGAGGGTTATTTAAACCATACCAATATTTTATTTTCAAATGTTGCAGCTGCGATAGATTGTCAATAGAAGCAAGGAGGTTATTTAAACCTTTAAAACTTCTTATTATGTTCAACTTTCAAGTACTGCAGCTGTGATAGGTTGACAATGGAATCAGGGAGGTTATTTAAATCTCAATAACTTTCTATTTTCAAGTGCCGCAGATGTGACAAGCTGCCAATGAAATCAAGAAGATTATTTGAACCTCTATAGTCTTCTATGTTCAAGTGTTGTAGCTGTGACAGGTTGCCAATAGAATCAGGGAGGTTATTTAAACTTATACACCCTTCTATGTTCAAGTGGTGTAGTTGTGACAGGTTGCGAATGGAATCAGGGAGGTTATTTAAACCTTCACACTCTATTATATTCAAGTGTTGTAGCTATGACAGGTTGCCAATTGAAGAGGAAATTGATTTCACAGCTGAAGACTGATGGTTTTCAATCATTTTATGGATCTCAATTGGTTACAGATTTAACCATAACAGGGGAAAACCTATAAGATAGACACGTAAATTCACTTTCTGTAGCTTTTGAAGAACATGTCACAGAACAAAAGCAAACTGAACAGAAAGAGAATCTCCAAAAAGATGATTTAAATAAATCAAGTGAAGATGGCAGACACAAGGACGATGGGGAAGCTTCAGTGGAGGATCTTTCTTCATTCCAATTCCTAATGCTGAAATGGTGCACAAAGACGGATGTGTTGGGTGTCGAATCCCAACGGTCACTTTGCCTTTTCCCTCCAATTACATTGTTTCTTCACATTCCTTTCTTTTCGAAGACTACTTATCCATATTGGATAATGCAATTGCTAATTACATAATTGTTGATATCATGTTGCTGCTGATTGTAATTTGAACATCTGAGATAATGAAGAGTTTTCCCCTGCTTCAAAGTGGATGTAGCCAAATTGGTGAACCACTACAAATTGTTGTGTTCTTCGTGTTTGCATATTGTCTAACTTTTGTTTTTTATTTTCTGCAATCTCTTTTTCATTTATACTACCATAAATTCATCAACAGGATAAGGTATCATTCTGTAATTCTAACAACAAAATACTTTAAAGTATGCAATTATAATTCTGTAAATCTGGTATTGTTGGTGACCACTGAAAAGAAATGTGAGTACATGTTTGACAGAGTACTTGCAAAATGAAGAGTTATAAGAAATGTCTAGCAATATTCATGGTCAACTCTAATTTCATTTTTCTACTTATGGATAAAGTTATTTTTTAAATTTCTCAATCCCTTGAAATGACCAAACAAGGTGATAGCATTCTCATGGTAGATGGTATTGTATTTTTTATTTTTAATATTTTGGTAAAAGATGTCATTCTAAAATTTGTTTTGTAATTCTTAATTGGCCTTGTTTTAAAATTGTATATATTTGTCATTATTAATTGATATCATTTTGTAGTGGTAAAATTTGCATATCCATGTCATTTTCATTTTAGTTTTGTGTGTATTTTGAGATAATGTCTTAATATATGTATATAATGACAAATGACATGATATTGTGAGAAGTTGGGGTCATCCTTATATATACATTCTTAGACATTTAGCACTGCCCTATCCATTTATACACTCTTATACATTCATTATACCTATTTGTTTATCATAACTATCTATGCATCCACCTCCATTTAGCCATTTGCCACTTGGATCTAACTGTTATTTCATTCTAGGACAAGTTTGTGGATATGGGGATGATCTCATGGATGTGAACTTATCTGTTTCTAATTTCAATTTTGGCTGACTAGTGCTCCTTTATACTTCTACCTTGAATCAACTAAACACAGTTTTGGTGCAATTTAATGTTAGTATTTAGAGAAACTCAATGCATTCATTCTAATCATCTCCCTCACATTCTACTTCACAAGCATATGAAAGATCAAACATTTTAGAGAGTGATTAGTAGCAACACATTTCAACTTTGTGCGATAAAAAGAATAAATATTTTACATCTCAAGTGGTTGTTATTTTTAATGTCATTCAATTTCAAGGGGTTGATCAAGGCCTAGTGCTATTGTGGCTTAGTCATATGCCAACCGAACAAAATATTGTTCAATACCACTAGTCCCCAATTCTCAAAAAGGCAAAGCAATGAACATAATATTAGATAAAACTATAGAGTAGAGATCTACAAATTAGCTTGAAAAATTCGGAACGCAAGTATATATTTGCAATCATGAACTAGCCCCAAGCCTATGGATTTTTCCTTGAATAGGACAAAGATTTAGCATAAGATTCTAGCTAGTTATATTGACAAAGAGGCCTTGTTTTCAGGGGTTTAAGAGAAACATAAGATGTAAAACCTCACCTCCTTGGCATTCATCAGTTGTTAATTACTAGAATATCAATATTGAGAGCAACACAAGAATCCAACATTTATTTATTATTTTAAGTGACCAAAATATCAATATTGATCTCATTGTTATTTGCTTAACTTAATTATGCCTATGTATGCACATTTTATTGGATTAGATTTGAGTAAAGCCAAGGAAACACTATTTCCTCAATATTTCTGGTAAACACAATCAATCCTTTACACAACTTATCTTTACTTTGAAGTTTGTAAACTTTTAGGGTTTTTGGTAAAAGCAAGAAGATGAGTCCACTTCTCGTGGAAGTTTTGGACTTAGCCAAAAACCTAGAATTGGGCAAAACAAAATAGGATCTCATTATTTAGCAAATGAGATCTCGTTTTGCTTTGGGATCTCGAGCCAAAATGTAAAATGAGATCTCGTTTCATGGAGGGATCCTGAGCCAAGGATCATGAAATAGGATGTTGTCTACCACGAATCATAAAAGTATTTAATTTTTAAAAAATGGCTTGCGAGCTCATCTTCACTAGAGGCCAAATAAAAAGGAGAATGGGATCTCGAGAGAGAGATTTTCGGCCATCAAACAATCTAGGTAAGTTAATTTTTCCATTTTTTTTTCTATTTTTTGTATTTTGTTGTTTGTATTTACATTTATTTTCTATATTTTGTAAACTAGGTGTTTATATTTTGTTTGAATCCTCCTACAAAATATATAAACCCTAAATTCAATTGAAACTAAAATATCTACCCTACACACACAAAAATGAACTCTAAACTAAATTGAAACAAAAATATTTACCCTACAAACAAAAATATGAACCTGAAACTGAGATTCAATCACACATGCAAAGCACTTTTGAGTCATCGGAAAAAAGAGTTTTAGTTACTGTTTAATTGTAAATTGACTATCATTTAATAGTAAAAGCCTCCAAAATATTAGGTGAAAGCCTAAAAAAATCTCATTTATCATGTAAAAGCCAAATAAATATTGATTTTCCAAGTGGATGGGAACATAGAACTATTTTCATTTGCAATGTTTTTTGTCAATTTGATGGCAACTTTTTTTTTAATGTGCATTGCTTTATGTTTTAAACTTGTATGTAAATATTTCAAAATTAGATAATACTTAATTTCTTTGAGAAAAAAATCTAGATTTTTCTAAGTTTATTTCATTCTATTATTTAGCACTTATTATTAATTGTTTAATCTAGCCACATACAACTAGAATTTGCAGCACATGGCATCCATATGTACCCATGCACAATCACCTACTCTCTAACATATTAACATACATATAGTTTTCTATCGGTGTAATCCTTGAACCTCCTTTAGGTGCAAGTGCTAGTGTATATTCATTTTTTATAATCGTAATCCCTATGAGGTTTCTAGATATGTTAAATTATGAATAGGATATGTTAGCAAATGAATTAGCCACTTGAAACAAATTGATAACTTTGACTATAATTCACCCCTAAAGCACTGGCTATCGCTAATAGCTCTGGATTTAGGTTGCAATTGCATTTGCAACCTCCCTTTGAATTGAAGAGGTACAACTCCCTCGTGTGATTTAATTAATAAGGTAGCTTTTAACCAAAAAGCAATAAGGTGACAAATACTAGTTCATAAATATGATACGTGAATAGTAGAGCAGAAAGCCATAAACTATCAACTCAAAAATCGAAAAGACTTATGACTGTTATACCATGAAAAACCATATTATACTACAATAAATAGATTCCATAAAGTATATCTCACAAAGAAAATATGACTCTACTACACGCTCGACACAAAGATCAATATGTTAAACATCACATTGAATTCATAATTCAAAGATTACAAATCATTACAACATAAATCAGTGTGAACTTCCTTCCCGCAATACAATAAAGTGTATTTGTAAAGATTGAACCCTGTATCCATTTCTTCCATCCTATTTATAGAAAGCCAATTCCTAGCAAAATGGTTACCAAAATTGTTATTAAATTTGGCGGCACTTGTTTCTATATCATCTTCTTGAAAACGGCTAGAAGAATATGATCAGTTGGAATAATTAGTTTAACAATTGAAAAGATATGGGGCAAGAAAATTGATCTTATTCTCACCAATGGCTGTTGAATGACTTATCCCACAACCATAAAATTAATGAAGCTTTAGGAAAGCACAATATGATCACATGTGTATGTTGTCCAACTGGGAATGTAATTTAAAATTGGTTCAAATTATCCATTAATTCAAATCAAGTTGTCATCCCATCAAATCTAAGCAAGATAGCACAAATTTCTAACCAACCATCTATAAATTCAACCAGTGTCACCACACTTCGTTGTCCGGAAGTATCCAATATGGCAAGCACTTAGAGTGATGGTGCCTTTGCAAATTATTTCATTATTTTGGAGGAGATAGAGTGCAGTCAGTTGTTTAGGCATTTATCTAAAAAATAAAGGAAGTTTTTTTGATACAAAGCAAGGTGGAAGAAGAAGTGCTTCACAGTATCTTGGGCTAAGAATTTCTAAACCAGACACGTGCATAACGCTACTATGCTGGAGCATTTTGTGTACATGGTCATCAGGACCTCCGATCGCCGTGACTGGAGCATGAGAGCATCTAAATGTTTGGTGAGGCCTAAATTCCATCACCATGTTAATGTAGCTATCGATGGGCTTAGTCATTATCCTTGGAGTGGGTTGGTGGGCGACGCCATTTACATTGCATCGACTCTTCAGAACAAGACCATGGAGGAAGCGATTACTCTTCTTCGCACGAGAATCGTGAGGAATGACATGGGGCTCTTCGTCCAATTCCTATAGTCACACGAAAACCTGTTATCTCCTACTCAAATTGAACACCTCCAAATTGTGGTTGAGGGCATTTGAGTGCTGATGTTTTCCCTTTGTGTCTAAACAAGAGTGTCTCCTTTTGCCTTTTGTTATCGATATCAACTTTTGCAATCGAATTGACCATTTGTAATGCCAATGTGATGCATATATGCACATATATATAAATAAAAATACCTTTTTATATTTTTGTGTTCTTGTATGCATGGCTTTTTTTATTCTTGTTCATATCAAATACAACAGTGTTGGTTTCTTTTTTTGCACAATATATTGGTTTTGCAACTCTATGTTCACAATTATTCCATAAATTTTTCTTTGAAAAAAAAACTTCCATGCGGTAAAGCGGGTAGTTCGTAGAACTTAGGAAAACACCACTTAGGTTTCAAACATCTTAAGGAATACTGCCCAAAGGCATAACTTGTGGAACAAACTATCGGATGAACTTTGACAAGTGATGACTTAATGCATAGTCTGCTTACGATCTATATAAGTTTAAAAAGGGCATAAGGTTATGATGAAGTCATAGAAAACCACTTAGACTTAAAGAATAACAATGGAAGCGGTAAAGTGGGAAGTTAGCAAAACTAGCGAAAACCCCGCCTAAGTTCAAGATGTACAATGAAACATCACCTGGCCATAAACTTATGCAAAATTTGACTAAGGCATGGGAAGGAAAAATGATTAAAAGGAGGGGGTTACCAACTTTAAGGGTAACAGGATATAAATTAGTCAAACCTATAGACTAATTAATTAGTTTCACATTAAAACATAAAATTAGAATAGACTACTTATTTATTTGCTTTGGTAAATATTTTAATTAAATTGTGTGTAATCATAGTTATCTTCCTCTACTATCACAATAAATGTAAACCTCCATTATTTTTATGACCATCCTTGGTTAAACCTTGATTAGGACTATTATTCAACCTTTTCTATTGGTATTTTCTAGCATTAGCATTTTTGACATCTTCCTTTGATTGTCACTATGCCCTTCCTAAGCTTCCATATTTTGTAAACCTCAAAAGCAATTCCCTATAAAAAATCACACTTCATCACGATTTCTAATTATTTTTTCATGAAATTTCATATCATATTTAGAGCTCTCAAGCATGCACTCTTTGAGAGGACAACAAGAAGTGTGGATTCACCTTCTTCACCACCATGGTTTTTATGGATAAGTGCCTCATCATGGTATTAAATGATTTTCTTTTTTGTCATAGGACCGTCAATGACTTACATGTGTGCACCAATATCTTCCATAGATATCAACCTATCTTCTTATTGTACACATCTCCATTTATCATCATGTGGTAAACTACTAATTACTATAATAGATTTCTCTCCCCCATATTTGTTGTAATGCCTAACCTCAACAATGTAAGAACCATGCATCACCATAATCTTATCGTTCCCTACATATACCTAGTCCATATCATTAGGATCACACATTAGATCCAAGATAGAAGAATAAAATTGATAGAAACCATGGTCTTGGAATATGTTAGCATGATCATATTGATAATGGAGCATCTAATAATCCCTCCTAAAATACGATTGTTCATTGAGGTTATCCTCCTCAAATGGCTTAAGGGGATTAAATTTACCTAGTGTTCATGTGAGATATTTTATTCCATGTCATTAATGCAATATCCACGTGGTTCAATTGAAATTATAAGAATAAAATGGCAATCCATGCCTAACCCAATTTCATCCTAAATGAGGAACTATAATGTATTTATAAAAGTTGTATCTACTCTAGGAATCATATCTTTTAAGACTTGAATATTTTTATCTATAATTGTAATTACTAGATAAGAAAACATTCATCCTAAATATGCAACAACCAACAAAACAATACTAGATATTAATGACTTTGACCAAGAGTGAACATTCAAAATCTAGCTATCCTCAAAGAAATAAATGACTTTGACTAAGAGAAAACATTCAAAATATAGCTATCCTCTTTGCAAAATCCAATTTGATTTAAAAGATTTATGGGGGAAAAAATGGATGAGCATGAGGTAAGTAAGAAAGACTAACCTTAATTTATATCTTCACTCATTAAATAATTTCACGTGCAAAGAGTTTATTAGGGCATATCTATAAATTTAATTCTCATCATATAATTTATCTCATAGATATCTTCCCTAGTGTGTCTAATCCCTACCACCCAATCTATAAATTTAATTATCATGTACTTGTGAGGACCTTGAGAGTTTGGAGGATCTAAATGAGTTTGTAAAATTAATCCATTCTAATATAGATTATTATTTTTGAGCCTCAATGGCTAAAAATAATTGATAAAATGGTATTTCATCGAGAGTAATAGGATAAATGTGAAATCACATTTTAATGGAAATCAACCCTTAATGATGGTCAATTGCTTAAATAGGTAGATGAAGGAATGTTTTAGATATGGGAATGATTCTAGATATGAATAGGTAGATTATGGGGGGAAAGAAACAAAGGATAAAATCAATAGCATTGAAGGATCTCTATGTAGCAAGGTATGCTAAAGTATAGGGAAAGAATTGAGAAAATTGAGTAAGAATAAAAGGATACTAAGGAGGCTTTAAATTCGTTGTGCATATAAGTAGAGAATCATTTAGAATAGTTCTTTATGGGTATAGAGATTAAGGAAGAAGTATCAATTTAAAAAAAATCTTCCTATAAAATTTACCAATAGGAGCCCATACACAAGTATCAATAGAAATCAATAATATCTCATCAAAATGGTAAGTTTATAGTTATTCATTAACAATAAGATGCCATCATATGTTATTAATTACCTCCTAAATAAATTTTAAAAATAGGATATGTAAAATGAAAGGAGTACTATCATTTAATTATTGGTAGGGGGCTGAAACAACTAATAATTAATCTAGAATAATAACATCAAAATGTGGCTACAAAACTTGATTTCACATCACATTAACAATTATTTATTTTTTCAAAGGTATACAAACCACATCCCATTCTCAAGGGATGATCATATAATTCATATCATGATCTCATACCACATTCTCTCTTTACACACTTAGGTCACATAAGAGGGCTACACCCACATAGTCCACATTATTCACAATACACACCAAGTATGTATAGTAAATTTTATTTCACATAAATATTTTATATGAAACCATTATCCATCTAAAAATCAAAAAGTAAATTTCATTATCATCATAACCACAAGCATAGTTTTATATAGTCATAGTTTTATCATCCAATACTCATTATGAAGATGGTTGAGGGGTGTTAAATTTTACAGTAACATTAATGATGGAATGTAAAATAAAAAATAATAGCTTTGACACTTTCCCCTTAAACATGGATCCATATACTCATTTTCTCCTTCTACACGGATCCATATAAATGTAGCCTCTTCATACCATAGATTAAGGGGATTTAAGAAAATGGCTTAGGATAAAAGCATTCCATTAGCATGGTTTATGGACCTAGGAAAGATGGCATAGATTAAGGGGATTTAAGAAAATGGGTTAAGGCCCATCCTAAGAGGATGTAGATTGTATATCCTGAAATCTACTCATTAATCCCCTTAAGTCACTAATAATAGTCAAATTGATCATTCACATTTGATCAATTTGTATAATGTTAGATGCTTGAAGTTTTTAAAAACTTATTTAAGATCTATATATTGAACTTGGTCAACTTAGGAAAGAATCATTCTATTAGCATGGTTTATAGACCTAGGAAAGATGACATGTGGATTAAGGGGATTTAAGAAAATAGGATATAAGGGGAAACTTCACTATTCCTTGTAAACACTTTAAAGTACATCAAGCCACAAAATTTTATATGCCTTAGACATAAATGAGCCTTACTCATTTTTCATTTGTATCATTAGGTCATTTATATCCTAGATTGAGGGGATTTTAAGAAAATGGATTAAGGGGATTAAATTTGATTAGAAATTTATCTTTTTTTTGTGTTTTAAGTTATTTTTTAGTACATATGTACATGTATTAAAATTACATTGATTTTAAATTTTGAAATTTGTATGTATGCTCAAGTTGAATGATGCATGTATGTGTATGCATCCTATTGTTTCTTTTAAACAGTCATGTACACCTAATTTAAATATTTCTTATAATTTATCAACATGTATAATATCTAGTTTTTAATATGTTTATTTATAATTTTTATATAGATTCTTGAAAGTTAATTTTGTACTTGTTTGTATATTTATATATATGTAGATTCACTTTTATATCATGGATAACTTTGATGTTGAGGATTTGATCAATCCCCCACCTCCACCCCCTTCACCTCAACACCCTCCACTTCCACCCCCTCCACCTCCACCTCCACCTCTACCCCCACCCCCTCCACCTCAAAACCCCCCACCTCTACCCCCAGGATCCAATGAGGCTCACTTGCGAGCTCAGGTCAATGATAATGTTAGATTCATTAAAGAAAAAAATAATGAAATTCACAATGAAGCATTCATGCCACCCCATATTTGATGAAAAATGTTGTAAATGCAATCAGGTCCATTAATGTGGACTTAGGAAGTTACTGAGTATGGAGAGAGGAGGGGAGATGGTTTTATTCCAATGGACTCTCCTATAGGGAGATCCTTGAATTTAAAATCATAAAAGCCCATTTAGATCCATATTTTATCAACCCCATCAACAATCAACCAATTCCAACAAACAAAAAAGGAATATCAATGAGGTGGTGTAGACATCCACAGATGGCCACCAATTTTTGGGACTAGTGGTGGATGATATTTGATCATCCACCACATGCTAACTATGAGGTTCCTCTTTATTTTTTGAGAAAATTATATGTAGATTTTGTGTTGGGTAGGAAACCTAATAATTTTTATTTTAGATCATTTCAAGGTGTTGGTGGTGGCATGCCACAATAGAGGTTATGGGAACGGGTTGATCCCCAATGACCCGTGCTAGCTCAACCTCTTGTAGATCCTCTTTCTATTGCCATTCCTGCACCCATCTAGTATCTTATGGTGATATCCACACTAGGATTATTGAGTGCACTCTCGAATAACCTCAAGGAGCAGTCTTCTAAGATGGAAAATGGGGTTGGTGGGCAAGAGCATGGAGAAGCATCATGTGGAGTTGGTCCTAGTACCACTCCACTTGTGTTGACACCTCATTTTTGTATGAATTGTAATCAATTATATTATGGACCTAATTAGGCTACATCCACTTCAGTTGCACGTGGAGCATCTGATGATATCAGTTCATATGTTAATTTTCTATGTGCTAATGATCACCCTATAGATCATCCGACATAGGTATATATATACGTACATGTTGAGTTTATAACAATTTTAAGCAGGTATTTTTAATGAACATGTATAAAAAAAATTGTAATATTTTAACAATCAAGTTGTTTGGTGTAGATGATGGCCACAAGGACATTAACTTATTTTAATCAATTTATTTTCACTACTGTATTTAGTTTCATTTTTCAACAAACATTTGTTGAAATTTTGACAAACTCTCATCGAAACACTGATGAACCACTGCAAAAATTTTCATCAGAACGTTTTTGTTGCTTTACCGACACACCTTGAAACGTCGAACTCATGATGTGACTTCGTTGGCACTCGCCATGGTACAGGTGTGCTTATGTTCGCCGAAATTCTGATGAAACGTGTGTCGCTTTATCGACGAATCATAGCTAGAAAACAAGTGGCAAAAATCAACAAGAACATCAGAACACCACTAGACAATCATCAAAATAGCAACAAAATAGAAAAGTCATAACGTCGATCATTTCATCAGAGGTACAACAAGTTTGTTGGTCGCTTTTTGAAGTTTTGTCTATCTTTTTCGTTGAAATTTTGATGAAACTGTGCAATTTTTTTTTTTTTAAATGTAATTGGCTGGTATAAACCCAAATTCGACAACATTTTCCAACATCCTCCTTGCCTGTGCTTATTCATAAGATGATTTGCAGCCTCAATTTCCACATCATGTAATCTTTTTGGAAAGACATTTTCAAACCTTTGGTGATCCTTTTATTTGGGCCTTTTCCAATGTTCATTAAGCACCCACCAAGACATCTTGTAGTTTCCCTGAAACTATGAGTCTCTCTGACAGTTATTTTTGTATCTTTGCTATCAATGGATCATATATCGCTAAGATATCTTGTAGTTTCACCGACGTTATGAGTCTCCTCGAGAGTTATCCCTTCGGTCTTAAGTATATCGCTATAACTCCCATTGATGCAAACTTATCGCTGTGACTTTGTATGTTAGGTAGACATTCCTCAACTTACTCCAAAGATATGTATCTTGCCGAGATATTTCCTTCGTTCTTTATCAACAAGATCCCCAAGCCAATCCTGCCGGTCTGTTTTCTTCATCAATTCTAATCGCTAAGACAATGATTTTCTTGCTGGTGGGACTACACACGGTATGACTTTCTTATCTCTCTCTGCTGAAGTCTGTCTCATTGATGAATTTCTTCATCGGTGAAACCATGAATCATGTCTTTCTAATGATCATTCCCTCCAAACATATACCCAAGTCCCTTACCAATACAATTCTATTGGTGTGACATAGAGGGTCGGCAGGGCTCCTTGAACTCATCTCGGTAACACTATCCTATTGACAAAATCCTCCTTTGCTTCATCAACAAGACCACTGAATGTCTCAGGTTGACTTTAGGAACCTTACTCCGATAGCTCCAGTCTGGCTGACATATTTACTTGTGCTTTGAGTAGTAAGACATATATAAGCTCGATATGACTTCTCACTATAACCCCGGTGATTATTATCTAGCCAATAGGATCTATTTGTCTTTTGAGATTGTGAACTGCATCTTCTCGATGTGTATCCTCAAATGAGATTTTATCGGTATGAAATTCTCGACCTCTTGTCGATATACTGAAAGAAGATATGAAAAATGTTGAAGCATAGACAAGGCACGTGAACTATTTTATAGAATGCCTCAAAGAAATTTTGTCTCATGGACTGCAATGATTGTAGGATATGCACAAAATAGATTTGTTCAAAAGGCTTTAGAAATTTTAAAGCAAATGTAATTGGCTGGTGTAACGCCAAATTTGACAACCTTTGTGAGCATCCTCCCTTCTTGTGCCAAAAGGGGAGGTTTGGAACAGCGTATGGACATCCATCATAACATAATGGAAGGGGGAGTTTTGTCAAATATTATAGTTGGAAATTCTCTAGTAGACATGTATTCAAAGTGTGGAAGTATAGATAAGGCACGTGAACTATTTGATGGAATGGCTTAAAGAGATGTCATCTCTTGGAATGCAATGATTGTAGGATATGCTAATGATGTTTCAATAACTTTGGGTGTTTATCTTCTCCCATTCAATTTGTATGCAATTTACATGTGGTTACTTTTGTTATCTCTTATGTGTATAAACAACTATTTTGCATGTGTGTACTTCAAAAGAAACTAACGATAAAATTACAAGGTTTCAAAGTTACTACACAAGGATTGCAAATGATAATAATAATGGTGGTTGTATTTGAGAAGGCATTAGGGAAGAAATTTCCTCTAAAATTTGTTGATAAACCTAAAGATTTTGAAACTCTGTATGCATTTATAGAGAAGGTTGAGAAGTAATTGAAGTGGGAAAGCATTACATGGAAGATCTATTTATTTAGTGGCCATTGGAATGCTGACTTCCCTAATATATGACCTCAAGAATCAATTATAAATCAATAACAGATTGAAAGGCAATATATTCTCTTTTTTGTAAGAGGATGGAATTTTGGGATAGAAGACTTTTGGGTTATTTCACATTGTACAACAACAAAAGAGTGAGTTTTCTCTCTTCATCATATAACAAAAGATATACTAGGAAAAATACATAATTGATGTGATATAGCTAAAGATGCCTGGATGAGATATAAAGCTTCCTAATGGTTATAATTCAAGAGTTAATGCACAATAACATGGCATTCATACAAAGGAGCAAACAAGGTTTGTTGACCAAATCACTACAACCAAATATTTGTATTAAGCACTTGAGTTACCCCCTTGCTGCATATCCTATTATGAATTCCATAAAGTACTTGGATCTTATACAATTTTATGTGCATCTTCAGTTATTATAAGTCACAAAAAAATTCTTTATTAACTAATTAGACAAATTTTCTACCTTTGTTTGTACTTTAGAAATGATAAGTTTTTCCAAAAAAAAAATGATCTACATACCTATAATCTCACAATGCTACTTATTTGTTCACGGTCCAAAGATTGGAAGATAATATACTCATCAATATGATTTATGAACTCAGGTCGGAAGGTGGCTTGTGCTGCTTCAATATAAAATAAGAATCCAAAAGCTTGATTACCCTTGCTGAACCACTTAACTTTAGAACTTTCATCTGTACATTTTTTTTCTACCCCCATTGTAACTCTATATAACCTCTTGTTCTTTAGTATTAGTTGAACCTTAGTTTTCCATTGATGGCAGTTAAATGGAATTAGAAGAGGAAATAGAAAATTTGAATCCATGCTTGTTGATTTTTGCAACAAATTTAGAAGTACAAAAAAGAAAAGATAGGAGGAAGAAGTACACACAACACAAGGCTATCCACAAGATAGTCAACTGTCCTATTGTAGCCAACCTATTAGGCCTCTTGGAGCAGTGTTGTTATGGTCCATTGCTCTCTTTCTATTCATTGTCATGAAGGAAGGTTTTGAGGCCTTGTAGGGGCATATAATACCTGTCTAAGTTCAGTGGTTTGGGACTAGTATAGGCTTGTATGTGGATTTTATTTTGACTATCCTACCGGGCAGGGCTACAAGGGTTAAAAGGGTAAAGAGGCCTAAAGGTTAGAGAAACGAGAAAATGGAGTTTTCTAAGTGAAAATTAGGGTGTTATGTTTTGGTTTGGTCCCATTTGACATGATCTAAGTGGTTACAAACCCTCTTGGTTGTGAGAGTACAAGAACCCTAGGTGAGTTGGGTCTTTTCCTTGAAGGAATAGTGGATTGGAAAGGTCCACTTAAAGAGTATTTGAGAGAGCTGTGCTAAGTTGGTGGTTTGTTCATCTAGTTGATCATCTAAAGAAGCTTCCCCTACTCACTCTCAATCACTTATTCCTACATAGTTCACTATCCTTGGTGTGTCAATCACTTAATGTATTCTTTCCATGTCACAAAACAAGAATCTTCTATCATGAACAATGTTGTAGTATGAAGGCCTATAGCATACTCTGGGATCTACTCATTTCCTATCAAATTTCCCCATAATAACCCTTGTTATTTTCATGATGGACATAAGCTAATGCATTATTCTTCAATTGTGACAAAACCTTTATGGAGTTACCCTCTCAAATGACACATGAATGCATAAATTTGAGAGGAAGACAATAAGTTTAATGAATGTAAGTAGAGATTTTTTTGCAAACCTGCAGATGGTACAAAAATTTCATGGTTAAGTGGAAGCGTCCCATCAACAACAAGATCCAAATATCCGTCTATCTATCTCAATCGAGCCTCTAAACCCTTCAGAGCTTTCTATTTTTCCACTAACCTGTTATGCACAAAAAGTAAAATTTTAGAGTTATGTGACCACTAAAAACAAAAGAAACAAAGCTTTGAAACCAAATCCACACACAACACAATGTGGTATTCATACAAAGCCACACAAACAAACTAAACTCAGAACATTGGAATGGAAACAACTTGAAATTATGACATAGAGCATGGATTCAGTTTACTCAACTAGAGGCACATTTCACAATAATGGGTTCTTCACGTAAAACATCGGTATGAGGTTCAAATAGTAAAGAGATTGATGAAAGATAGAGGAATTAAAAAGATACTTGCATGTAATAATTGGATTGAGCTTCTTTTTGTTTTGAGAATAGTTTAATATTCTCTACTTAATAGGGCCAACCACATGACGGTGGAAGCTCATTTGGCCCCTCCTCCCCCTCACATCACTCTCAATTACCCATACCCGATCATATAACATTAATCATTCATTCATCCATTAATAACACATAACATTCATTCATCCATCCATTAATAACATATAACATTCATTCATTAACATATTCACATTCATTCATTCATATATTAATAACATATAACATTCATTAATTCATCCATTAATACCATATAACATTAATTAATTAACATATAACATTCATTCATTTAGTTGTTACATATTATCAAAAATATGGTTGTCATAATATGATTACAACCACTTTTTTTTTGCTTCTTTAATTTTGAAGCTTAAAAAAGCTGAAGTGGAGTATCATTTTCTAAATCATCTGTCTCCCCTTCATTTGTTCTACCCTCTGCTCTTGATCTTAATGTACGCCTAGTAGTGTACTGATCACAACATGGAGGCCGCTTCAAGGGGGGGTCTGCTGCAATAACAAAGAAATGTTAAATTGATATGTTTTGTTATTATTGTTACAAGTATTTTATTAATTAAAAGAACATTAGAGTGGTGCTCTTTACCTAATGGGGCCACATCATGTTCCTGATCTTGTCGTATAGCCTCGTGCTCAACATGCTAAACACCCTCTAAATCCTAATCTGGAGTTGAAACATGAAATGTTACATTAATGAATACACCAATTGAAATTAAATATGTTTAAAAGAACAATAGAGTGGTCCTCTTTACCTAATGGGGCCACATCATGTTCCCAATCTTCTCTAGCCTGATCATGCTCACCATCATGTTGATCACGCTCTACATGCTCTAAAATTGAAACACAAAAGGTTACATTAATTAATACACCAATTGCAATTAAAGATGTTTAATTGTATTAATCCATATTGCGTTTTGTATAGCACATGAATACATCCAGTACTAGGATGCACACCATGACCTTCATTTGCAGGTTGTGAACCACCCTCACTAGGCTGCATTCCAATGTCAGGTGCAGTATTATCATTGTCTGTCTGTTTAAAAAAAATAGACACATAATTAATTTATGGTGGAAATTAATATTGAATAGATTGCACAAGTATTCAATTTTAAATAAACTTTATTGAGTTTATTTACTTGCATGTCAGATGCAGTGGAAGATTGTGTTTGCCCAGTCAAGACTCTTAGGCATTCAACTACGACTTCATAGCCATGCTGGAAGGAAATCTTCATTTCCTCTTCTATGGGTGCTCTATTGAATTCAGAGCCCTGAATTTTTGCATAAGATCATGAATTTTGCTTCTATGGTGTGATCAAACCAAAATTGTTTGAAATTTATTATTTGGATGCAATATTTCATTTATTGATACTTACAATTCTTGCGGCTAATTTCATATAACCACTAGAGCTAAGTTTGTGTTGCCTATGTTTTTCTAGTCTTGCCTTTGTTGCCTTCGATGTGTCAGGCAGCCTATGAAAATTTTGAAATACATTAGATTATGTAAAAAGAAAGAGTAATCAGTATATAATTACATTGTTGATAGTATCACATACCTTCCTTGGCTCGATGGTGTCTTTTCTTTTTTCTTTTCAGCCTTCTCCTTTCCATCCGAAACCAAGTCCTTCCACTCCCTCTCCAGAATCATGGGGGGACACTCATAATTTTTGTTCTTCTCTAAATGTGACCTATATTAGTCCCTCACATACTTTAGATATGTACCAGCTTTCTTAAGGACCTTCGTTCGGTTGAATGTTTTATCACCTAACAACACAACTAAGTGGTTAATGAGCTCATCCTTTAAATATTGATTTTGGTCATTCCACCGTGTATGTATGGTGGGCCTAAAGATCTCCAATGTTATATCACCTAGATGTTTATAAAAAACATCATTTCCTGCAAAATGATGATGGGATCATTAGTCTAAAAAGAGTGATCAATAAGTAAATTTCAATTGGATTATATATAATAATAATTAAAAAATTTTAAATTACCTGAGACCTTCTCTATCTTTATGGGAATGAAATCCTCGGTCACCACAAATGTGACTGGAAATGTTCTCGTACTAGTAATACGAGAAGATCCAGAAAATGCTACTAAAACATCACCAACACTAGTGGCCTCTGCATCACCAGTACTACCCGATGCGTGCATGCTATGTGTTGTCGACATTTTAGTCAAAAATATAGGCAAAAATGATGGGGTCAGATGATCATGTGATGTATGTGTAGGAAGATCAGGATGGACAATTGTACCAACCCCTACTCCACAGGAAGCACCTCCAGTACCCTGATCATGGGCAGCAACATCATGAGGATGCAAAAAATCCTGTAAAAACAACACATATTTAGTTCATGACATAAATGATTACAAGTTATAAAACCATGAATGAAATTATACTATAATTAAAGACCTCATGACAACTTACTTGCAAGTTTTGTACTCTATCAGTCAATATTTTAACCCTTTGTCTTATCTCATTTGTTTGAGGCACTATGAATAACAATTGAAGGATTTCTTCATTGCATTTTTTTGGTGTCTTCCTTATCATATCGATAGGGTTTGTTGAATATGCGATGTCATCATCCAATAAAAATGACTGCACCTCAACCCTATGGATGCTCTCCTCTACTACTAGTGCCTTTGCCCGATCAGCTATCTGCAATAAGAATATTTAAAACATTATCGAAATTAACCCAATGAACTTATGAAAAATACATAATAATAAAACATTTTTCTCATATCTAATTTGTACAATTACAATGAGGTAAACCTATCAGGTAGAAGCGCTTGGAGATGCATCGTGATCTGTGGTCTGGGCCGAAGCCTTCCCCATATGATCAATGTCCTTCTGTGACAAAAATTAAATATAAAAAAACATTACTAAAATGAAACCAATAGACTTACAAAAAAAACATAATAATAAAATGGTATATTGGAGTCCTTATTTGGAGGTTGGGTAAAATGGTATATAGTATGTACCACCCCATAGTAACTGTGTTTGTATTTAAGCTATTCAAATTGTAATCGATTAGCAACTCTTCCCTGCAATTATTGATTTTATTGCACATACAAATACACGGTTTCTCTCACGCGCCTCGAATATGCAATTGGGTTGCTTATTTGTTGACCCAGGTCATGTACTATTTATAAACCTTGCAATATTCCCTGATGCTTTTGGCCTTTCATCAATGTACACAACAACTCCTTTATTTTGATCCTTATCTTTTAGTTGTATATAATTTGCTGACAGTGCATACCTACACATACTTCGTGTATATCAAACTAGCTGCATCCAATCTTTGTAATTGTAACAGGGTCTGACATACTCCATCAATTCAATAACTTTTCCATAACAAACCTTAATGCCATCCATGCAAAATAGGGCCAAACCATGTAATGGCGATGGTGATATGCAATATATCCTCTCATTGACACAAAAATCAGTGTTTATTGGAGGAAGTTCCTTGGGTACCCATTGTTTCCGTAGATGTTTGTACCTCAAGGGTACCTCGATGTCGCCTATGCTCTCATCATCATAAGAACATGACCCCCCTTCAGCAAGAAAAAATTCCATGCGTTTACAAAATTTTCTTCTAATCTTTTGACCTCTAGTTGATCTCCCTCTTTTAGACCTACTACATGTCTCACTTTCCTCTTCTCTTCCTGAATTTCCCTCGCTAGAGGAAGATAGATATGATAAATACCTATTTGGTGGTACTTGCACTCATAAGGATGTTGGATGAAGTTCTTTCATGGTGATGTGATCCCAAGGTGACATTATGATTAATCTATCATTTCATCACTAGAATTTGACTGGTTATAAAGTAATCAAGTCTTGATAGATTGCAAGTTATTGTTACTACCGCCCAAATGTGTCCATCACAAATCAAATCAATATATGAAGGAGACTGTCCCTTGCAATTAATGACTTTAAACTTTGTAACAAGTGTTAAATGTGAATATGGTTCACTAGTTACTCAACCAAGGCCTCAAGTGTATTGCGCAGAAGAATGGTTTCACCATACATAATATTTTGGTTTAAGTTGTCTTGAAAAAGATGAATTAGAACACTAATAGACATAATTCAGGTGCACATGTGAGGTGGTTCAACTGTCCACTAATAAAATCCATTTGTATAAGTGGTTAACGGGGAGGGAGTGTCTACTAGGACTAGTTAAGTCATCATAAGTTTATGCTTTGGTAATAAAAATTGTTTAAGTCATCTTAAATCTTCCTATGTCTAATTGCTTGGAGACTTTTGGTATGTTTTAAGTTAGGATGAGTGGTTGCATCAATGTTCTAGTTCTCTATGACAAGGTTTCAACATATTCAAATAGTGAAAGTTAGTGCTCATAGTCATTTGAAACAACATTTTGATTCTTCAAAGGCTTGTAGTAGGTTTTGAGTCTTGGTGATAAGTTTCAATGTAATCACAAGGTCTCCATCCTCACTTTGTACTTAGCTTAGTGCACCTTGGAAAATTAAAGAATCAAAATGCCATGATGCAACCAAGTGCTTGAGGGGAGTTGCCTTGGTGTTTTGAAATGGTTTTGATGCCTTTTGACACCTCTTGAAGGCTCTTTGTATTCGGGCTTGTGGAAGTTGTATTAACTTGCCTTAACAAGGTAATTAGGTGTCTAAATGATGTTTTGTTAGTTACCAACATACAAAAAATTCAAATTTCAGTTGTGGGACGTCGAGAAGGTTGGTAGAAGATAGAAATAGGACTCTCTTGGTTGAGGCATGTGGGTTGATGAATCATTTTGAAGTTCTAATGCAATAGGTTGCTGTTTTCTAGAAAATCTGTGTGTAAATTTCTTGTTCTATTGCATGGTACGACCTCTATACATACTATACGAGTAAATTCCTATTATGGTTGGATAGAGAGAAGACCTGGATTTCTTTTGGAGGTGATTTGACAAGTTTTCATTGAGTATAAAAGAAGATATCACCATTTTAGCAGGATTTGGTTTGAATACCCTCAAAACTAGGGTTTTGATTGAAGAATGGCTCTTTATTCCATCTCGATGTTGTAATAATGCTAATTCTTGGTGGGACGGAAGATATTTTCATATTTTGAGGGTTCTGGAGAATGGCATGCTATGTGAAGTTTTGCAATGTTCTAGGCCTAGCATCCTCATGTGACAGGCCTAGATTGTGAAGCAAAAAGTTGAGTTTTGCTTGTTTAGGGTGATTTTAACTATGAAGGAACTTAGGAGTGATAGACATGGTGTAACTAGCCTATAAGAACCTATTTCAAGGCTTTGGGGTGAAGGGGAGAGCCTAGATAGTCAACTGTCCTGTTGTAGCATGCTAATTAGGCCTCTTGGAGCAACATTGTTTTGGTTCATTTCTCTTTTACTATCCACTGTCAAGAAAGAAGGTTTTGAGACTTTGTAGGGGCATATATTACTTGTCTAAGTTCAGTGGTTTGGGCCTGATAGAAGCTTATATGTGGATTTTATTTTGACTGTCCTACCGGGCAGGCTACAAGCCTTTTAGTGGTAAAGAGGCCTAGTGGTTAGAAAATGTAGTTTCCTAAGTGAAAACTTGAGTGTCATGGTTTGATTTAGTCCTATTTGATATGATTCAAGTGGATACAAGCCCTCTTGATTGTTTGAGTACAAGAACCCCAGTTGGGGGGGTCTTTTCCTTGAAGGAATAGTGGATTGGAAAGGTCCACTTAAAGAGTATTTGAGAGAGTTGTGCTAAGTTGGTGGTTTAATCATCTAGTTGATCATCTAAAGAAGCTTCCCTTGCTCACCAGTTCCTCTAGAATTGATATTGTTAGATGCTGTCATCATTTTTTTAATAGAGGATTTTATATCATTCTAGAGCTCTGATCTGTATAGGATCTAGACTAAATTGCAGAAATGAATGCTTAATTTTTACAATGTTTATTCCAAGTTAATTAAATCAAAATTAACTTAAGGAAATAACAAAATGAAATTAATAACAAGGTGATTATAACAGAAAGGAAGGAAATGAGAGAAAGAAAGAGAGAGAAGAAGAGAAGTGCAAACAGTTGATAACGGAGTTCGTCCCTAAGGACTACGTCTCTGGGTCCACTCCAATAGAGAGACCGATCCGATTAACTCCAAAAATCAATTACAATAGCACCATAACCATTCTCCAAGCACTTCGGCAGCGTAACGACACTCTGACATGCAAGAATGACTTGAAAACTCTCCAACAAGACCTCTCTTTCGTCACCTTAGCATCAGGACTTCATCACCTGAAAAAAAACTTAATTCCCAACTCTCACCTTACACCCCTTTAAATACATAAAATTTTCTCAAATTGGTCTTTAACCAATTGATTTACAAAATATTCCTTATCTCTCCAAATATCTTCAAATCTTCCCTTATTTACATAAAAATCATTAAAAATCCCCCCATTTCTTCATAATAAATCTTTAATAATCTCCCAAGTTATAATATCCTTACAAATTAATAGGATTTTGTTAAGCCTTGTCGGCTATTTGGTTTTTGGGGTGATAATTGTTGTCTTGTTTCTATAAAATTAGGGGAAGTTGGTTTAAAATTTAAGCTATCGGTTTTCAAAAGTTAACAAAATCAACCGCTGCTAAATAAATATTAAAGCCATTCGATGGCTCAGCGGTGAATATCCCTTTTTGGAACCCGGCGGTTCCGGGTTCAACCCCGGGCCGTCGGAATTTCCTCACCAAACTCCAACGACATCATAACAAAACAAAACCGACAGACACATATGGTAAAGATCGCTACCTTTGGTGCAACGGCCCGCCGGCCGTTTCGGAAAGTGTGAGGTCCTGAGTTCAAAACCGGCGGAGGTCAAACTCTTTGTTAACAGATTAAACAACTTTCAAACCATCGGTGCAGCAGACCTGGGCCACGTGGCATGCCAAGGAGGTGCCACGTGGTGCAATACAATTCGCTGAAAATGCTGACTAGATGCTGATGTGGATGCAAATGAGGATGCTGACTGGGCGTATGGACTGCTGACTGGACATGCTGACTGTGCGTACAGAATGCCACGTGTCACTCCGCAAGTGGTCCATACAATGCTGACGTGGATGCCACGTGTCAAATTTTGGTTTGTCCACTTTACTCGTCCGTACAATACGGAATGCTGAAGTCAGCATCCGTACGGTCCACCTCCAAAAGTTAACTGCAAACTTTGACCGCTGATAACTCAGGCATACGATGTCGGATTTCGATGAAACGAACACCGTCGGAATCGTCTCGACGAGCTCTTCGACTTGACGCTACTTCCATCAACTTTTGAAACAATCATTTTTTTGCTTCTTGGACGCCCCCTGTTCCTAGTTTGACCAAAGGTTTGACTGGCCATAACTTGCACAAATGGACTTCTTTTCGCTCCGTTCGAGTTACGTTGGAATCAAGACACTGAACTCTTTCTGATGGTGTAGATTTTGGAGAAAAATGAGACACTTCAATTTTCACTAAAAAATGTCCACCGGATCAGGCCTTCCCACTGAAGACCTTTTGGACCTCCAAAAGTGGCATTTACTCTGACATTAAGTGAGGTCTTGGCCTCCCCACTTGTCCTGTATCCTCTGTACATCTGAATACCTGGCTCACAAGCACAATGAAGACTGCAACAAGATTGTTGAACATAAACATAATTTTATCACTTCCATAAGCATCTACATCAATTGTCGTAGCCACTAACCAACAAAAATTGACTAGCATCAAGCTGAACAATAATGTAGAAATGAAAGAGAATGAGTCAACAACAATTCGATCCTTTACAACAGGAACATTTTTACCCAAGGATCCATCAATGCTTTCAAGCATCCTTTTCTCATGTTGTACTGCAAGTGCATCCTGCAACATCTGACCCTGGTTAGCTACTCCAAGTTCAAGTGTAGAACCACCTGTACTGACAAACATAAGAGTTAACTCTTTACTTGCATTAATTACCCTCTTTAACTGCCCTGTGTTTGCAAAAGAACGATCAGTCTTAATCCTGTGAGAATGTACAATATACTGAATGCCATCTTTTAACAAGTGATAATGGTTCTTTTCCCTGTAGAAAATAGCTTTCCGATCATAAAGATAAGGGCTGCCAAGCACTATCCCACAGATATCCAGTGGAACCACATCAAACTGTACTTCATCCACAAATTTACTAGTGATTGTGAACCTTAAGGTGCATTGTCTTGTTACTTGCAACTTATCATTTTCACAAATCCAGCTTAGTGGATAAGGTTTCTTGTGTTGTGTAGTTTTTAATCCCAAGTTCTTTACAACACTTTCTGAAATTAAATTAACTTGAGATCCACTATCTATGAGTGCATCAATTTTACTATTCTTAGCAACAACCTTTAAATGAAAAATCTCATTCCTTTTTACATCTTTAGAGAAATCATTAACTGTAGATGAAGAAGCACAACTAGCAACAGAAACACCAGAAATAGGAGCTTTACCTTTTAACCCCATAGCTGTTATCTTAGTCTCATCATCTGAATCTAAACCAAGATCCATAACAACAGTCGTGGCTTTCTCCTTACCTTTCTGTTTCTGATTACGTCTTTGAGCCCACTTAGGCTTCAGTTCCGGATGCAACTTCCAACAATGTTCTTCATCATGACCATTTTTGTCACAATGAGTGCAAGAAAGTTTCTCATCCTTCTTGATTGTAGCTATCTTCTTCCCTTTCCCTGTCTCTGCATTCTTAGAAAATTTCTTTACATCATTATCAAACTTGTCAATGAAAGATCCTTTACCCCTTGACTCTAAGTGTGTAGCTTGAACAGACACTTCATCCAAATTACAAGGGTTCAATACCAAAATGGAATGCCTAAGATAGGAATGCAAACCTCCTATGTACTTCAACAAGGTGTCCTGAGTGTACAAAGGAACATTCAAAGCAATAGCCCTTTTCCTGAATTCATGGGTGTACTCTTGGACAGTTTGACCTTTCCCTTGCCTAAACATTTGCCAGTCCATCATTAACTACTGCATATGTCCTAAGGGATAAAACTGCTTCTTAAGAGCATTAATAAATTCTGCCCAAGTTAAACTGACTCTACCATGTTGTGAAACTTCTGCCTTAGACTTACTCTCCCACCAAGTTAAGGCTGTACCTCCTAAACGAAGAGTAGCTAATTGGATCCTATCAACATCATCTAATAGGTTCTGGACTCTACAATAAACCTCAATTTGTTGAATCCAATCATCCAATTTTTCAGCATTAAGTTCTCCACAATATTTAGGCAAATCAAATTTTACATCCAATTTAATTTTAGGCTTATACCCACTCTTGAAAGGATTAGAAGAAATAGAATGAGGAGAAGATGGAGAAGAAGGAGAAGGAGAAGAGGGAGGAGAAGAAGAAAAGGGGTGATTTGGTTGCTTGTCACCATCTCCATGTTGTTTCCCTTTCTTTTCTTCACGAGCATCTTGCTTCGACGAACCTTCTTCACGTTCCTTCCGCTCTTGTCTCTCTTGAAAAAGAATGTCCACCTTTGCCTTCATCTCGAGGAATGCTCTTCGAAATTCCTGCTCACTGATTTCTTCAGGAACCTCTATTCCAGAAACTGACATCTTCTAAAATGTTCTTCGCTTCCCGATCTCAGGATCAAAGTCTTCGAGCTTGCCTTCACCCTTCTGAATCCTAGATCTCGTTAGCATTCAAAAACAAATAACTGCAATACTAGTCACCAAGAGCTCTGATACCAACTTGATCTGTATAGGATCTAGACTAAATTGCAGAAATGAATGCTTATTTTTTACAATGTTTATTCCAAGTTAATTAAATCAAAATTAACTTAAGGAAATAACAAAATGAAATTAATAACAAGGTGATTATAACAGAAAGGAAGGAAATGAGAGAAAGAAAGAGAGAGAAGAAGAGAAGTGCAAACAGTTGATAATGGAGTTCGTCCCTAAGGACTACGTCTCCGGGTCCACTCCAATAGAGAGACAGATCCGATTAACTCCAAAAATCAATTACAATAGCACCATAACCATTCTCCAAGCACTTCGGCAGCGTAACGACACTCTGACATGCAAGAATGACTTGAAAACTCTCCAACAAGACCTCTCTTTCGTCACCTTAGCATCAGGACTTCATCACCTGAAAAAAAACTTAATTCCCAAATCTCACCTTACACCCCTTTAAATACATAAAATTTTCTCAAATTGGTCTTTAACCAATTGATTTACAAAATATTCCTTATCTCTCCAAATATCTTCAAATCTTCCCTTATTTACATAAAAATCATTAAAAATCCCCCCATTTCTTCATAATAAATCTTTAATAATCTCCCAAGTTATAATATCCTTACAAATTAATAGGATTTTGTTAAGCCTTGTCGGCTATTTGGTTTTTGGGGTGATAATTGTTGTCTTGTTTCTATAAAATTAGGGGAAGTTGGTTTAAAATTTAAGCTATCGGTTTTCAAAAGTTAACAAAATCAACCGCTGCTAAATAAATATTAAAGCCATTCGATGGCTCAGCGGTGAATATCCCTTTTTGGAACCCGGCGGTTCCGGGTTCAACCCCGGGCCGTCGGAATTTCCTCACCAAACTCCAACGACATCATAACAAAACAAAACCGACGGACACATATGGTAAAGACCGCTACCTTTGGTGCAACGGCCCGCCGGCCATTTCGGAAAGTGTGAGGTCCTGAGTTCAAAACCGGCGGAGGTCAAACTCTTTGTTAACAGATTAAACAACTTTCAAACCATCGGTGCAGCAGACCTGGGCCACGTGGCATGCCAAGGAGGTGCCACGTGGCGCAATACAATTCACTGAAAATGCTGACTAGATGCTGATGTGGATGCAAATGAGGATGCTGACTGGGCGTATGGACTGTTGACTGGACATGCTGACTGTGCGTACGGACTGCCACGTGTCACTCCGTAAGTGGTTCGTACAATGCTGACGTGGATGCCACGTGTCAAATTCTGGTTCGTCCACTTTACTCGTCCGTACAGTACGGAATGTTGAAGTCAGCATCCGTACGGTCCACCTCCAAAAGTCAACTGCAAACTTTGACCGCTGATAACTCGGGCATACGATGTCGGATTTCGACGAAACGAACACCGTCAGAATCATCTCGACGAGCTCTTTGACTTGACACTACTTCCATTGACTTTTGAAACAATCATTTTTCGCTTCCTGGACGCCCCCTGTTCCTAGTTTGACCAAAGGTTTGACTAGCCATAACTTGCACAAATGGACTCCTTTTCGCTCCGTTCGAGTTACGTTGGAATCAAGACACTGAACTCTTTTTGATGGTGCAGATTTTGGAGAAAAATGAGACACTTCAATTTTCACTAAAAAATGTCCACCGGATCAAGTTCACTTCATTATTGAATATGGGAACACGAGTCTATGTTGATATCTTTTTCATTGAAAGCTAAAGATTGAGAGGTACCTATTACGCTAAAATAACTTGAGACACAATCCCATCCTCATCCCTTATATCATATCTTTGGAAGTGTAAACCTTGATAAATGAACAACTTTGGAAGTTTTGACAAGGATGAAGACTATGAATGAAAAGGCATGTATAGGAAGCTATGAAGGTGGTTCAAATTTCCTTTAAGATCCAAGGTTGAAAAGCAAGAATAGTGACAAATTCATTAGGTGGCAGATCTAAAGATTAAAGAGTAGTCTTCTACAATACCTAGGATCAAGTAGAAAAACAACCTTTTAGAGCATTTGTTTAAATCTTGATTAGGGTTGAAATGGCAATCTGATGTAAAGGAAAATGTGAAAGAAAATGGTACATTCTAAAGCATAATAGTGGAGTAGGTCTTGTATGATGTCAAAAGGGGATGTTTGGAACTGTGATGAAATAAAAAGGCATATACATGACAATCCATGAGATTAAGCAGCTAGAAGACCTTAATTATTTTCCTGAGAGTTTTTGGAAGCTATCTCATTTGTGATGGGAGTTGTTTTGGCTGTTTGTGCACATGAAGGGCAGTTTGAATGCACTATCATAAGATTTTTCCTTGATAAGTAAAAGTGTGACAACCAAGAGTAGGTTGATTCACTGCCATGAGACAATATTTCTTTGAGGCATTTTTCCAAACAGTTGACTACCTTGTCTGTGTTTCTTTCTATAGAATGATACATAAAGATTTATTCACTTTCTTCTTCAAAAATCATGGTATGCAATCAAGAGTTTTAAAAGAAAGAGTTTTAGAATATGGGCAATTTTGTTTTTAGGTCCATCTTTGAACCCTTGATTCTACCCTATGTAATGCTTTAGCCAATTATATGTTAAGGTGGTTAGAATTTTAAAATATCTCTACTTAGATGTGAAATTTTATCCCTCAAGTCCTCAAATCTTTGGGTAATGTGTTGCAAGTGGAAGAAACAAGGTCTACTCTTCCCCATCTTAACTCTAGGGTTTTAATATCTCTCAAATCTGATGAGTGTATTCTACATATTTTGTGCTTTCAATTGAGTGATAATCAAAATAAACATGACATTGAAGTTTTGAGAGGTTTGAATGCTTGTTTTCTATGTAAAATGGATGGTCATCAAAGAAGGCATGGCCCAAAAATTCTTAAGAATATTAACAGACTTGTAGCTAATAGAATTTCATCCTTGATTGTGTAGGAAATAATAAAATAGACAATAGAAAAATTTACGAGAATGAATTTGATACTTTAGATGAGATTCTTGACAAATTGGAGGACTCTCATTCTAGTGAGGCATATGTTGGTATCCTTGAATATATTCCTTTTTTCAACAATGAGCTTTCTCTTCTTATTTTTTTTCAAGGATAACTCTAGGTAATAAAAAAATGCCCAAGAGCTTTCCTCAAAGAAATGTGGTCTCGTCGTGATGGAAAATGCTTCAATGGTGATGGAATGCCATGACAAGCCATATACAAGCAGTGAAATATTTGAAAAAATGCCTCAAAGAAATGTGGTCTCATGGTGATGGAATGCCTCAAAGAAAGCACCTATTTTAGGCTTTTAGCCATAGCATTAAGGCAGTGAATTGTTTGATAAAATGCTTTGGTAGTCATGTATGAAAAATGTCCTAGCATAGCAAGGAAATGAACTATTTGAAAAAATGCCTCAAAGAAATGTAGTATCATGAATATGGAATGCCATGACAATCCATAACCATAGGCATTTGTCATGGAATTCCATCACCATGAGACCACCATTCTTTGAGGCATTTTTCCAAATAGTTCACTACCTTGTCTATGCTATTGCTATTATACTTTGATAGATTTTTTCCCATAGCTTGTTCAAAAGAACTTGTTTTAGGCTTTTAGCCCATAGCATCAAGGCAGTCAATTATTTGATAAAATGCTTTGGTAGACATGTATAAAAAATGCTTTGGTTGTTTGTTTTGTTTTGAGTGGTATTTAGTGGTTTTAGGTGTTGAGTATTAAACTATAGTAGCAAGTAACTTTGTAAGGAGAGGAATTTGTGGTGTATGAATCTTCCATGCTCCATGCAATGTCATAACTTGAGAGACATCCATATAAGGAAAGAGCATGTGATTTAAGAATGCCAACAATATCAAAATTGTAGTACCTAGTGATGAGGCCGAGTATGAAAAGGAAGAAACATGACACCATGGTATAATGTGAATGCACAATGTTGATTCAATCAAATGTTTCAGACAATGTAAAGTTACTAAGGTGAAATGAACACAATATAATGGACCACCGACATTGAAGACAAACCAAATCAAATCAAAACCCCTATAAAATGTAGATTCATAAATTTCAGATGAAATATACAAACCATTTTGGTGACGTACGAGATGCAGAGGCCTTCACGACAAAACAAATCACAAAAATTCCAATTTTGCAGCCAAGCAAGCTCAATCCTTGGGCTTCCTGCAACCTTTCCTCCTGGCATACGACTCACTTCTCCAATTGATGAGCTAGGTTTTGATTTAGTCAATTAAAATGAAAATTGTGGCGCCATATTGCTAAATTTTACATAATAAATTATATATAATTAATATAATATTATAATATTAATATAATATTATAATATTAATATAATATTATAATATTATAAAATTAGCTAAATTTATAATATTAAATTAATATTATAATTAATATAATATTAATATAATATTATAATATAATTAATATAATTATCTCTCTATATCTCCCACTATCTATGTCATTCCCTCTCCCCCCTCTACCTATCAATATCCAAACTTTCTCTCCTTCCCCCTCTCAGCTATCTCCCGACCCCCTCTCTATCTCTCACCATCTCTCCCTCCCTCTCTCCCCTATTTTCTACTCTCTCTCCCTCTCTCCCCCTCTTCTCTATCTCTCCTCATCTACCTATCAATATCCATTTCTCCCCCTTCCCCTCTCAGCTATCTCCCAACCCCCTCTCTATCTCTTACAATCTCTCCCTCCCTATCCCCGGCCCCTATCTTCTTCCCTCTCTCCCTTTCTACATATCTCTCTCCCTAGTCTCCCCCTCTTCTTTCTCTACCTTTTCTACCTATCTATCTCCATCTCTTCTCTCTCTTCCTCTTCAACCTATCTCTCCCTCAACTCTCCCCCTCTTCTCTATCTCTCCTCCTCTACCTATCAGTATCCCTTTATCTCCCTCCCACTCTCAGCTATCTCCCGACCCCCTCTCCATATCTCACCATCTCTCCCTCCCTCTCTCCCCTATCTTCTTCTCTCTCTCCCTTTCTATATATCGATCTCCCTAGTCTCCCCCTCTTCATTCTCTCCCTTTTCTACCTACCTATCTATCTAAATCTCTTCTCTCTCTTCCTCTTCAACCTATCTCTCCCTCGAATCTCCCCATCTTCTCTATCTCTCCTCCTCTACCTATCAATATCCCTTTCTCTCCCTCCCCATCTCAGCTATCTCTCACCATCTCTCCCTCCCTATCCCCCTATCCATCGACTCTCTATCTCCACCTCTCTTCCTTTCTCTTCCCATATATCTCCATCTCTCTTTCTCTTCCCATATATCTCTATCTCTCCCTATCTCTCACCATCCCCCTCTATCTCTCTATATCACCCCCTTTCTATGTCTCTCCTTCTCCCTCTATATATATTGAGCTATCTCTCCCTCTCTCCCCTATCTTCTTCTCTCTCTCCCTTTCTACATATCGCTCTTCCTAGTCTCACCCTTTTCTTTCTCTCCTTTTGTACGTCCTATCTGTCACCATCTCTTCTCTCTCATCCTCTTCAACCTATCTCTCCCTCTCTCCCCCTCTTCTCTATCTCTATAATGTCAAGCCTTCTAAAAATAGTGTTTTATTAAACTATAAGTAGATTATTGTCACCACTCTTCATTCCACATGAAATTCCAACTGTAGCAATTGTTTTTTTGCTTTTGTCAAGTTTCATTAACCAAGATATTTAGTGGGTTGAATAAAGTTGTGTTATGACCCTTGGTCTCTTAAAAATAATTAGACAATATTAGGGAGATCAAGAAGGGGAGAAAAGTAAACTCCTTCAAAATAGGGGTAGTTGTGGGTTTTTTCGTTTTCTTTGTATACTATATAATTAGTTTCTCTAGGATAAATAAGTCACTGCATAGGAAGGGTGATAATTGGTCTAAAAACTCTAAACAACTTTGCAATTATTTCATTGCTATGATCAATGTGTCATCGTTCATGAAATTTCCCAAAACACTATTCAATATGATCATATGGAAATTTCTAGGAGAACTACAATAGTTGTAACATCATGAATTAAAATTAAACATTAAAAAGTACATCATGAATTAATTATGTAATGGAATAAAAATTAAAAACATCATGAATTAATTATGTAACCACATAAGTCAAATATAATTCTATCAAGAAATGAATATCAAATAGATAATACAATCACATAACTCATACATTTCAATGTCATTGATCTTCTTCTTCATCAAACTCTTTGTTTGACGTATCATCCGATCCAGATTTGACATTGTAAGGATTGGTCATATCATCATCATCATCATTGATATCAGTTTTGATAATGTCATCAACCACACAGATATCATCTTGATGAACATTAACTCCATCATCATGATCTAGTTCCTCATCTTCGACATCTTCATCAGGCACATCATCAACTAATTGTTGATCCTAATCATCATTAACATCATCTTCTAGTTCTTTGGTATCTTCTTCTTCCACCACATTATACTTTACCAGAATTCCTCTTGGATCATGTCTAACAACAAATGACCAACCCGGTTTACCTGGAACCTCTGAGTAAAATACCTGCTCACATTGGCTTGGAAGAACATAGGGCTCATTTCCAGCTCACTCGATCGACCTTACCCCTATATCACTCACTCTTCCCCACTTTATCTGTCCCTCTTTCTATCACTACCTCTCCATCTCTCTCTCTCTCTCGCTCTCCTTATTGCAAGCATAACATGATCCTATTGGTAATGGAGCTTGATCATCTTCCTAATTTAGAGGTTTTATTTCAATCATGTTTGGATCCCTGTAAGTGTATGCATAGTTTATTTGAAGCTGTGATTTCTCCATTGAGACCTTTGTTGCATAAAAAACATCATTTGCTAAATTTCCTACCAATTGACCTCATGTACTACATAAATGCATGCAAAAAATAGAACAAAATTTATCCTACTTGAAATTCCACACTTCTTCGGCGTACCCATTGCACACTAAGGTGTGATTGCTAGTTAAGTTTGATTTGTATGTTTTATTTTAGAACTAGAATGGTAGAGATAGGATAGAGTAATACCATTGGTTGAAAATTCATTGTAAGAACCTTAAATTCATACCTCAATCCTACAAGATAAACCTTATAATCAAAACAAAAATCTAACACTTAAAACTAAAAACTATTGTATTTTGTGATAAAACAACCTTGTTTGACCTTAGTAAAGATGACTTATCTACTTGTTACATGATTAGGGCATATATTTGATGGGACCTACAATAAAACCCTTATGAATACAATGGGGGGTTTGTAGAAAGAGAAGACTATGTATGTGGTATTTCTAAAGTGGTACTTGGTTCAATTATGTGATGGCCAAGTAACACAAATCAATGCAAGATGATATCATTGGATGAGTGTTAGTTGGCTAGTATATTATTACTAGATCAATCAAGAGAAAATTGTTAGCTAAGTACTTGAATTTTATTTTATTGACACTTGATAAATGCAAGATTATAGAGGTATTATGTTTCTCAATTGAAGTAAAGAAAGTGGTTGACATGGAAGTAAAATATTTTAGAAACTCATAAATGATACATATATAGATATATCTTCTTTATAATATCCTTGTAATTAGTTATGTATCTTCAAATATAAAAAATTAAAAGGAATCCAATGTGTATCATCTAATAATAACTTATAGAAAATAGTTGTAACATCATGAATTAATTATGTAATGGCTTAAAAATTAAAAACATCATGAATTAATTATGTAACCATATAAGTCAAATATAATTCTATCAAGAAATCAATATCAAATAGATAATATAATCGCATAAATCATACATTTCAATGTCATTGATCTTCTTCTTCATCCAACTCTTTGTCTATATCATCCAATCTAGATTCAACATTGTAAGGGTTGGTCATATCATCATCATCGTTATTGATATCAGTTTTGATAATGTCATCATCCACACAGATATCATCTTCATGAACATTAACTCCTACATCATCATGATCTAGCTGTTGCTCTTCTTTGACATCTTCATTAGGCACATCATCAACTAATTGTTGATCTTGATCATCATCTACATCATCTTCTATTTCTTTAGTATCTTCTTTTTCCACCACATTATAATTTACCGGCCTTCCTCTTGGATCATGTCTAACAACAAATGACCAACTTAGTTTACCTGGAACCTCTGAGTAAAATTCTTGCTCACATTAGCTTGGAAGAACATAGGGCTCTTTTCCAGCTTGCTCGATCGACCTTGTATTAACCATGGTAAATTGATTATCATGTTCAATAACAGTTCTCTTGGGATCATTTTAATTCAATCATAGCTTGTACCATTGGATGATGAAAATAGCAAATTTGAAGGACTTAAAGTCACACTCAAGTATATCATCCAAAATCCCATAGATTGTTGGAAGTATAGATAAATTGTCAAAAAAGTGACGAAAATCACTGATCATCAAAATTTTGATGAACATCAGGCACAATTTAAAAAAAAATGAAAATTACACATGCACTCGACAATTCATATAATTGTACATCTTTCGTCAAAAAGTTTCATCGTATTTTGCAGTTAAATGAGTTATTGTTTGTGTTGACACCTGTGCAAGTCGTCCACCCATTTGGGGTATTTTGATTGATATTTTAAAATATATTAAATAATTTTCAAAACTTATTTTAATTTGTAATTCATTCATGAGCATGTGTTAAATACTTATGCTATTCAGGGAAGTCATTTGAATTCCACATCAAATCCACCAGAGGGTGTGTCGAGTGCTCCTCCATTGTTGTGCATCTCACATGAGCCACTCGTATGTATATTGCTTTAAAAAACTATACTTAGAATTTTGTATTTTGAATTGACTATATCAAATGTGCATGTACTTATATTAAAAATATGTCTATGTAGGTTGACATGACCATCATGATGGGTATTGCACACCCGATTGATCTAGGCCAATTTTAGGAGTCAATTACATTTTAGGTTGTTTAATTTTTTTTGTGTGCACAGTTTGTGTTTATTTTAAACATATTAAAACAAAAATTGGGTACACAAGTGAATATGCACGTTTAAACCTATTTTTTACACGTGTGCTATATTTGACCTTGTAGGACCTTGTTAGTGACACTTTTGTCTTGATGATGCCATACCACTTTCACCAACACATGTAGAGAAGAATGTCAAAGGAGATGAGCAACTTCATACAACAATTTAAAATTTTGATTATATTTAAAGTCATTTATATTATACATCAAGATAATGACTTAAAGTAAATGTCAATTGAATATATGTTCACGTGTTAAATTCTTTTTCTTCTATAGCATGAGATAGGTCCTATAGCAGAGCAAGATGTTAGAGGAGATGAGCAACCTCTTACGGCGATTTTTTATGATTTTATAAATTAAATTGAATAAAAATCATTTTTAATAATTTTAAAATTGATTTCAAGTTTCTTTCTCTTGTATAGATAATTCAAACCATCCTAGTCCACATGGATTGAAGAGGTAACTTGATTTTAGGGATGATAGGAGTTAGATATATATGTTTTAGCACATTCCACACATGGAGTAGATCTTTATATGTTTCAACACATTTCATGGACTCTATCTACATGTTTTAGTATTTCAATATTTCATGGACTAGATAGATATGTGTTTCAATATTTCATGTACTATATATACATGTTTTAATAGTATTTTATGGACTAGATCTATATATATGTTTCGGTATTTTCATGGACTTTATATATTGTTTCATGGAAATTATTAATTTCAATATTTTATGAACTATTATTGTTTTAGTAATTTACACATGTAAATTTATGCATTTTAACTTGAACAAATTAGTTAGATATAATTTATGTCCATTAAAAATAATAACTTGAATCATATGATGAATGTGATCAAAGTATGTCTCATGTTCAATCGCATTAGATAAATATAATTAGAATAAATGAATTAAGGGGTCCTAATAGGATGGATTAAGGGGATCAAAGATTTCAAAATTTGCATTGGACATGTCAAATTTATTTTGGCGTGCTAATCAAATTAGCTATAATTTATGTAATCGAACAAAATTTCATTTATGCATTTTAACTTGAGAGGATCAAAGAATTGAAAATTTTCTTAAGGGGATCAAAGAATTCAAAGTATGTCTCATGCTCAATCACATTAGATAATATAATTAGGGTATATGGATTAAGGGGTCCTAATGGATGGATTAAGGGGTCCTAATGGATGGCTTAAGGGGATCAAAGAATTCAAAATTTGCATTGGACAATTCAAATTTATTTTGATGCACTAATAAAATTTGTTATAATTTATGTAATAAAAAAACTTTCATTTATGCATTTCAACTTGAGGGGATTAAAGAATTCAAAGTATGTCTCATGTTCAATCACATTAGATAGATATAATTAGGATATATGAATTAAGTGTTGCAAGGTGTGTGTCCCTAGTCTCCTTGTGATGTGTAGCACAATACTCAGGTTCGTGACATGGCTTAACTGCCTCCCATGGATTCATTAACTCTAGTGGTTGTATTAGGCATTAACAGGTCAATATTTTGGTACAACGACAACCGTGTATGGAACAATTAGTATTAGAGCCTAGGTCATGAGTTTGAACTCCTCACTTGTGTTGGGGGGAATTTTTGCAAGGTGTGTTCCCTTATTCTCCTTGTGTTGTGTAGCACAACACTCAGGTTCATGACATGGCTTAACTGCTATAAACTCTATGGAATACATGAACTTAAATAAAATAATTTCCCGTTAGATCTTTCACAAAACAACCTTGCTATAAAATCAATTGTTTTAGGTGGAATTTTAATACCACATTCCTACATAATCATGTTAGTATGTAAAGTACAATGTATATATTGAAAAACATCATAATAATAAAAAAATTGCACATGTGTTTTACAAAAACAAGAGATTCATTACTTATTAATTTTGACATACCAAGGTTTACATGTTTCAAATGATCTTTGAATTTTGCTAATATTTTCAAGTAATAATGAATCATCTAAAAAATTTCTATAAAATTCAGTTTGAGTTGTGTCTAATAGCTGTTTTGGATAAGGATCACAAATTTTGGACCCCACTCTTAATTTCAAAACATTTCTAGCATTAGATGATACCCGAGTATTATCATGCCAATATTTTTCAACCAAAGATTTGATTTTAATATTCAATTTCATGTTAGACCTTGGGAGTTCACCACTAAAACTCTAACATTGGTTGATTGGATCATTTTCTATACTTTCTATTCTCTTTGTTGTTCTTACCAATGTTTTAGGATGTATGCTTAGAATTCTACTAATGTTGCTTAATATTATTTTATCCAAAGTAGTTTTATTAACTATAGCAGTTGTTATAGCTCATCATGATTCATATTTTCCTAAATTTTTCATTACTTTTCTCATTTTCTATATTCTCATCAATTGCATCATGAGTTGACATTGAAATGATAGTTTTTTTTGATAAAAAATTGTTTATATAATCTATTGGCAAATGTTCTTATTTGTCTCCATGAATCTTATAGGAAAATTATCCAAAATAGTACTTTCAATTTTTTTAAAAATATTTTTTTTTTCAACAACATAAGAATTTTCATTTTCAACAACAAAAGGATTTTCATTTTCATCAACACAAGGATTTTCATTTTCAACAACAAAAGCATTTTGATTTTGACCAACACAAGGGATTTCATTTTCAATATTCATTTCTACAACTTGTTTATGAATAAAATTGATCTCAACATTGTTATATCCAACTTCTTGTAAATGATCAATATGAATATCATCTAGAATCATATTTTCCATATCATTCAAAGGTTGATTTGAAGATGTACTTAGATTCATTTCTATTGTCACATTCTCAATAGCATTGAAAGGTGGATTTGAAGACATACCAAGATTAGTTTCTATAATCATATTATATTCCACATTCACCTCTTGTAAATTTGCATCATATGCATCCATAGTCTCTTTAATAGTCATGGAACCAAATGCTTCAACATTATTCATGGCTTGAATCCTCATTCTTCTATCTCTTTATAAATCATTTTTCCTTCTCTCTCTTTGCTTTAATTTCTTCAGGGGTTGTGACCTTCCTATCTTTCCTCTTTTGATGATGTTGTGATCCCATGATTATGGAATTTTGAAGTATAAATGAATTTGAATAGTGAAAATCTTTCTTTTTAATTCCTCCTTGAAATGGGGAGAAAATGAACACAATTCTACTCCAAAATTGTCCCAATGTTGCCTCCCAAAATTCAAATGAAATTACAAGTTCAAGAGCATGTAGAAGACAAGAATTGATAAAACAAATAAAAAATTAGTTGTTGTTGGCTGTACATTGTAATAAGATGTCAAGTTGCAAAATTTATAGTAATTTTTTATCAGTAAAAAAAAAGGTAAAAAATGGAACAGGATCCTATGCCAAATGGGATCTCATTTCTATTTCGACCATTGGGTAAGTGCACAAAGTTGAGTCCACGAAACGTGGAAGTTTTTTGCCTTAGCCAAAAAATTGAAATCAGCATCGAACAAACGGGATCCCGATTTAATAAACGGGATCCCGATTTTTAAAAATCAGGATCCCGTTACGGTTCGGGATCCCGAGCCTGAGATCAAACGGGATCCCGCTTTTTAAAAATAGGGATCTTGTTTCCCGTCGGACTCCGAACCAATGGACACGGAAACGGGATCCCGATTTATAAGAAACGGGATCCTGATTTATAAAATACGGGATCCCGATTTATAAATAATGGGATCCCGAGTTGTATAAATCGGGATCCCGTTTTATACTGCTATTTATTTTTTTAAAAAGAATAGTTTTCACTGCTCTGAACGGGACCCCGAGTGAGTGTTGGCGACAGTGACCCCACAACCAGCTACAGGTACCCCACCTAAACACCATTTCTTTGCATTTTTTTATTTTGAATTGAAATTTTAAAAGAAATACGTTAATTTAGCATGTATTTTTTTTAATTTATGTCACGTTTTAATCATTTTTTTAATTGTTATAGTAGAATTCAATAATTGTAAAAATAGATGAAAACTTGCAATGAAACTTAAATGTTTTTTAATAAAAATGAAAAAAAAACCTTGAATTGTGTTTTAGAAACAAAATTTAACTTTTAAATCTTAAATTGTTCGATTAAACCCAAAAAAAATTGATTTTGAAAACCCTAATTGAAACAAAACAAAAAAAATTGCATTTCAAAACCCTAGAATCAAAATGAAATAAAAACATCGCATTTACAAATCCAAATCGAGCTTTTTGAAACCCTGAATTCAAATCAAATGAAAAAAATTGAATTTGAAAACCCTAGTTTGAATTGAAACGAAAAAATTTCATTAAAAACCCTAATTGTTTAAAACTGAAACCCTAAATTGAATTGGAACAAAAAAAATTGTTAAAACCCTAAATTGGAATCGAACAAAAAATCATTCAACTTGCTTAAATGTTTTAAATTTTATTTGCTTTGTATGGAAAAATGATATATATTAAACTTTAGTTTCAATTTTAAATTATAATTAGATTAGAAATCAATATGTTAAAGAATGGTTAAAATTCATAAAGTTTATCTTGATGTTTGTTTGCAAATTTAGTTAACAAATTCGTAAATCTAAACACGTACAATCGATTCCAATTGACACTAACTTGCAACTCTAAATTATGCCAAGGGCCACCCAAACTTCACCCTAAGTTTGCTAAACCCTAGACCCTAAATTGTAAAATCTAAAGCCATAACACTAAAGCATTTGAAATTTATGAACCCTAGACCCTAATCTTTCATTGGACATACCTAAAATTATGTAGGTTCAATGTCAAGAATGGGTCTATTTGGTAGATTTATGAAAACTATTTTGAATATCTAGAATGCCATAAAAGTATAATTATAGCAATTCCAATTGGAAACACTTGGGTACATATATATCGTATGAAATTTAAATCTAGGAAGGTGTCTATCATATAGGCGAGTTGATAATACATGGAAAGAGGTTTGTATGGGAATATATGTATTAAGAAAAACATACCACATGACCTCTATAGGATTTTTAAGATGTGATCCTAGATAATAATCCACCCATCCTCAATCATAATGGATTATTTAGCAATTAAGAGAGATTCAATTTAACCATAAAATTACCTATATTTTGATACTATATAGATTTATGTGGAAGGATAGAAATGCATCAATATGCTTTGTGCCATATTTTATGAATATTAATATTTAAGAAAAATCTAGATAAGATTGACCTAAGTAGATGATTTATGTAAGGGCTTTTTAGTGAACAAGTGACACACCATGGAGATTGGGATGGTATTTAAATTCTTATTTATAAATATAGTGTACCCCCTTTAAATTTGTATTTGGTTTTTATAATGAGTTGAAATTATCAATGTGTTACATAAAAGAAATTTGTGCTTAGATATATTTAAATTAGATAATAAAGATATAGTTATATAAAATAGGGAATCCAACATGAGGAATAAACCTTTAATGTGCCATTGTGTGCATCTAATTTATGCCAATGATTTAGTAAGAGTGATCGTCTAAGAGGATGAAATAAGCCTTGAAAAATTGTAAGATCTAACACTATTTTAATGTAGTTTTATATGTGTGTACATGTCCACTATGTTTTTTGAGTTTATGTTAATGTAAGATAAGGAGGATTGGTGGATATATTTGAAATCTAAAGAAAAAACAAAAATGATGTGAATATATAGATATATATTTTTAAAATGATTCTTTAACTTATCTATATTAAACATTGTATATTATCTCTATATTACTATCATGGCTTGATTTTCATTATGTCTACTAAATGTTGCTATATTTATTCATTGTTGTAATTAAATTATAGGGCTCAATGTGTAATCTATTTTACATCAAATTTTATAGTAGACTTATAATCCTAGAATGTTTGTAAATTTAATAGCTAACAAATAACTTGATAGGTGCAACTAAAAACCAAAAAGTGTGGTTTGATTTATCTCCATTAGGCTGGAAAGCTAAAAAATCTACTAGGTTTATCCCTATTAGGTTGAAAACCCAAAAGTGTAGCTTAATAAGTACAAGTGGTGAAAACTCACAAAAGCACTAGAAACTAATCTTTGCAAAACTACCCTTGACATATCAAAAAAAGCCAAAGGTCACCATATGTCATACCTGTATAGGTTGTATAGTTATATTAGATACCTTATAGTATCTCCTATTGGTTAAATATGTTTGAAGATGACATTAGCGACACATCCCTACATTTATATGAGATATATTATTAACATGTCGTGTTACACATATGCTAAGATACTCAAATATGGATAAGGAGAACTAGGGAATATATATTAGAAGAGAAAGATATACTAAGCTATCCAATATTATATTTTTGTACTTAGTGTAGAAGAGAAATTCTAGACCAAGAATGCAAGTGCAAACTCAATACTCTACTTCTAATGAAAGGTAAATAAAATAATGAAAGATTAGAGAAGCATAATATGTTCCATAACATTCTTTTATGGCTCTAAATGTATGTGTTGATGTTGCTCTTTGGTTCTCTAATGTGATAACATATACATACAAATTTTATCATATGGAAACATTTGGGGATGTCATTATTTTATAGAGTTGAGGGGAAAGGAATGGAGGACTAGGTTTTTTTGGAATCGAGGACTAGAATTTCATGAGAGAATTTTTGAATTTGAATTTGAGAGGGAAGAGAGAATTAAATGTAGGTGGTTGGGTTGATGGAGGGCTTGTGTTGACTTGATTAGGTAGATGGGAATAATTGAATGCTAATTTGAATTTGGATTGAAGGTAGTTGGAAATGAATGGCTATGATTAGTCTAATTGATTTGATGGCTAGGATAGATTATTAATTTCATTTTAGATTTGATGAAGTGGAAGTAAGTTACATTAGTTTGAGTTTGGATTGGTGATTTGGAATTATTTTAATTTTAAGCTATGGATGTGACATGATTATCCCCTTAATGGTTGATTAAAAGTTAGGATTTGGGGATTTTAGCTAATTAAATAATAAACTCTAAAGTCTAAACCGTAAACCCTAAAGCCATCATTTTTTCTTAGGCTCTTAATGAAATTTGGTTGTCTTAGGCAACTCCACCAAATTTCATTACCTTATGCCATGTAATTGTTTCCTAGGATCTTGCAGCATGTAGATCCCCTTAAGCTATCCTATTACCTTAAACCCTAAACTCTAAAGTCTAAACCCTAAACCCTAAAGCCATCATTTTTTCTTTAAAAGCTCTAATGAAATTTGGTTGCCTTGGGCAACTTCACCAAATTTTATTCATTTGAGCCATGCCATTTTCTCCTAGGACCTCACTAGACGTAAATCCCCTTAAGCCATCCTGTCACCCTAAATCGTAATTCAATTTTCTTAAGGGGTTCCAATATGACATTTCTTAAGGGGATCAAAGAAGTTCTTAAAATTTGGTGATCAAAGTTGCCCAAGGCCCAACCAAATTTAACAATAATAAGATCCTGCAAGATTATACAATATGAATAGTTAATTGTATTTTCATTCAAATAACATGTGCCTTAGACATATAAATGAGGCTTACATATAATTTTATCATTTGTATTCAATTATTTAAGGCCATTTATATTGAATGGTTTAACTTGGTATTTCCTAAACATTATCTTACATCTTGAAATTACAAATCTAATGCAGGTTCACTCATATATCTTAAAGATCACATGGATCCATTCAATAATATTCGCAATCCACCTCCACGCCATCCATCTCCAACACCTTCACCTCCACCTCTGTCACTCCACCTCGAACCCCCACCTCCACCACCAAATCAATGAGCATGCTCAAGCTTGTAGCACAAATCAATGCTTTCTCGCTAGGAACCATCCAAGATCAAATCAACATTATTCAAAATGAAGAATGTGTCGTACCTCTTGTGAGGATGTTTGCATCTAGGATGCAAACCCTTGTTGATGCTGTCAGGGCTATGGATGGGATCATAGATGAGCATCGACAATGGCTAGAGGAGAGGAGAACTCCTAATTTTGAAAAGGAAAACACAAAGAAATGAATATCTATGCAATAGAGAGCCATAATAGTTTATAAATTAAAACAATGATCTTAAATAGTTATGAATTTATACATTTGGTGAATGGTGGATATTTTGTGTGATGAATTTATAAATTTGGTTCCAAATGGATATTTTAGTGACATGAATTTATGATTTTGGTTCTAGATGGATATTTTTAGTGACATGGATTTAAGAATTTGGTGGAATTTATGAACTTATAATGAATAGTATATAATAGTATATATTTTATGACTATCTACTCAGGATCATGATTTCTCCTAATCAAAAAATTGTAATATATATATATGTGTGTGTGTGTGTGTGTGTGTGTGTGTGTTAGACAAAAATGAGATTTTGTGAATGTTTCAAGTTTATTGTTTAGTATGTATGTGCATGTATTAAAAATTTGCATATATAGTTCTTAAATTTTGAAATTTGTATGTATGTACATAGTTTAGTTTAATGATTTGTACGCATGAAAATTATGCATCATATTTTTTATTTAAAATGTACATGTACATACATTTAATTTTGAATTTTGTATGGACATGCTCTTGAGTTGAACAATCAATGTATATATATGTGCATTTCAATTAAATATATGAGCTTAATATATATGTTGCTCATCCTATTTCAATTAAATATATGATCTTAATTTTTGTATGCACATGGACTATTTTGTATGATTTAAAATGTAGGTGCACATTATATGAAGCATATATCATGGATGATTTTAACATTGATGATATCATCAATCCACCACCTGAGCCATAGCCAGATCCGCCTCCCTCCCCCCTCCACCTCCACCTCCCCCTCCCTCCCTCCCCCTCATATGCCACCTCCAAAGACTCTGCATCCTCGATGAGGCTTGCTTTCTAGCACCTATGGCATCTGATGAGGCTCGATTGAGAGCATGAATAAATGATCAATTCATCCTTAAAAATCAAATCACGCAGAGTCAAGCATTGATTGCTAAGACATGTGAGACGCTTTGCATTTGTAATGTAAAACGTGCTTGTTGATCTCCATCGTAGATGACGATTCCGATCTTGAGCAGTATCAACAAGAGAGAACAAATGGCGACAATTTATTCCTCGATGGTATCTCTACAAAACAAATATTAGACCTTAAAATAACAAGTTCATCTAGCCCCCTAATTTCTTGACCTTGTTACTCGACAACCCATTCCTTCCAACAAATCTAGAATATCCATGAGGTGGCGCATACATCCATAGATGAGTGCACATTTTTGGGATCGATTGTATATGGTTTTTGATAGTCCCCACATGCTAATTAGGAGTGCCCATTGTATTTTTTTGGAGAAACCGTATGTAGAGTTTGTTTTGGGGCAAAGCCCACCATGGATTTTTAGATCATTTCTTCGTGGGTGTTGGTGGCATTATGCCACAATGCAGATTAGGGGCAAGGTTGATCCCTACACCTCGCATGCACAACCCCTTGTTGTTGCTCCTGATCCTCCCATTCCTACACCTGTACATCATCAAGCTCTGTTCTCAACATTAGGTTCCCTTAGTACACTCGCAGGAGACCTTGATCAACATGCTTCTACGATAGCAAGTGGGGAGCATGGAGACGATGATGATGATGGAGGATTTTTTTATGGAGCTGGTCTGAGTACTGCTCCAGGAGTGTCGAGACCTGTCCCCCATATATGTACTAGTTGTCATCAAGTGTGCTATGGACCTGATCAGGCTACACCTAGTTCAGGTGGACGGGGAGATTTTGGTGGTTCATGTGGTCGCATCAGTTCATTTGTAGAGTTCCTCGTAGCAGAACATCACCCTGAGGACACTACGACACAGGTATAAACATGCATCTAGATGTACGAACTCATTTTATAATAATTTTTATGGTTGTATATATCAAATAAAAGTTTGCAATACATTTTAACAATCAATTTTTTTGGTGTACAGATGACACTTTCGATGCAAGGGAAATCATCTATACCACAAGTACATATATCGACACCGGTCATACTTGGAAACCCTTATGGGGTATTTTGATTTCACTTTTTAAAATTATATATGAAATCATAAATTATTTAACTTGAGTTTTAAATTTATAATTGAATCACATATATGTTTCAAATATTCATGTTGGTTTAGGTGAGTCAATCAACATCCATGTCGATTCCTCCTGAGGGATTGTCAAGCACTCCCCTCCACTATTGAGTGACATAGATCATGGGCATGTACATTCATATTGTAAATTTGTCTAAAGTTTACATTAGTATAGTTACAATTTTATGAGTTTTGAATTTACTAGATATATGAAACACATGCATGTACACTTGTAAATACTATAAGCTGCTAAATGTCTATGTACATGTATGTTCAGGCTGGATACACAATAAGAATGGGCATCGGGCAAACATTTGATGTTGCGCCACTGTGAGGCCATCGACATTTCCGTGTTGTTTACAAAATTCTACAAAAATGTGCAAACTTGAATATATATGTATATATTAACCTAATTGAATTGTACATGCTTTAATTTTGATCTTGTAGGACTTTGTTAGTGCAACTTTCAGCCCTAACCCAGACATAGTTACACCACTAGGAGGACATGTAGAGCAGGTTTAAGATCAAATGGTAATTTAATTTTTTTATTATATTTAAAGTGAATTATAAATTTTAAATTGAATATATACATATTAATATGATATTTTCACATATTCTTTTTCTTTTATAGCATGAGACACATCCTATAGTTGAGCATGTACAGACAAGTCCTGGAGAAGAGCCTAGTGCACAACCTCAGAATACAGTATGTAATTAAAATATGATAAATTTTAAATTAAATTGAATTAAAAAAAATAATTGTAGAGTTGTACATCTAATTTTGAATTTCTTTGTCTTATTTATGTAGACTGATTTAGAGAATTTAGAGGTTTCTTCAAAGACCAAATGTGAAAGCATCCAGATGTAGATATGGTGGTAATTTAATTTTTATGATGGATTATAAAATGAAATTGTCACAAATCATTTTTTATTGTCTTACATCTAATTTCATCTTTCTCTTATGTACAGAGTGTTTTAGGTCATCCACATAGTCCGCATGGTGTGAAGAGGTCTCTTGATTATAGAGACAATACATGACCTACAAACATGTGATTTTATGTGTTTTATATTTCTTGTTTATCATGTACTCTGTTGGACTTTATATTTCATGTGCGCTTAATATATTGGTTTCATGCACTTAATATGTTACATAAATTATGGACTTTATTATTGTTTGAAATTTTAATTTACACATGTACATTTATGCATTTTATGTTCATAGTCAAGACATCAATATAGGACATTAATGTGAAATTTAATGTAAGACTTCATAATTGTAGAATACTTTAGGTTTAATCTTCTTTTCAATGAACAAGAAGATATTTTCCTTCTAATGTATTAATTTTAATTTTATGAGAGAAAATTTATGTGATTTACCTACTTATTTAGTTCTATAAACAATTTTACCTCATTGTTGGTGCACTTGGAATTCTATACCTGTGAATATCATGGATATCACTATTCTTTTGTTATTTTATTCTTTAATTTTTTCCTTTTAACCAGATTGACAACAGTCATTGCTCTAAACTCTTAAGCAAATAAAATTTTTTATAGTGAAAAAATCTAACAAGGTATTGATATAATTAGCTAATGTACATATTTATAAAATGACACCATTAGTTTCTCACTAGTAATGGAAAAAGTGTTCCTACTAAAAATTAAGGAAAGAGGTAATCATTAGAAAAAATATAAATTATGATAACATGAGAATGTATATATGTAAAACGATTGTAACCATTAGGTGATGAATACGAGGTAATAATACACACACACACATGATAAATTTTAAATGATGAATATGGAGCTCAATCCAAAGGAAAATTAATTTCATCATTGTTTCCATTTAGAATATCATGATTGTGTGTAGTGTATGAAAAATGAATAAAAGTCTTGCCTCCATGTGTCAATAACAAGAAAAAAATAGAATATCACATAAATTCGCGATAACATGAGAATGTGTATATGTAAAACCATTGTAACCATTAGGTGATGAATAATGAAAGCCACATGATAAATTTTTAAAATGATACCAACGATGAATATGGAGCAATCCAGCGAAAATTAATTTCATCATTGTTTCCATTTGTGAATATCATGATTGTGTGTAGTGTATGAAAAATGAATAAAAGTCTTGCCTTCCATGTGTCAATAACAAGAAAAAAATAGAATATCACATAAATTATGATAACATGAGAATGTGTATATGTAAAACCATTGTAACCATTAGGTGATGAATACGTAGTGTACACACATGATAAATTTTAAAAATGATGAATATGGAGCTCAATCCAAAGGAAAATTAATTTCATCATTGTTTCCCCCATTTAGAATATCATGATTGTGTGTAGTGTATGAAAAATGAATAAAAGTCTTGCCCCCATGTGTCAATAACAAGAAAAAAAATAGAATATCACATAAATTATGATAACATGAGAATAGAATATGACCCACAAAAATTTTCTATGAATTGCTAGTTAGGGTTATGACAAAACTTTGGGTGCAAAGGTTAGATTAGGACACAACTAGAGTTAGGGTTAGGTTTCAATTAGGGTTAGATACAACAAGGCTTAGGGATAGGATTAATTTTAGGATAGGGTAAGGGTTCAATAAGGGTTGGGTTCTAATAACGGTTAGGGTTAGGGTTCAATTAGTATTACAGTTAGAATTAGGGTTCAATTCTAACTCTAATTAAAATTCTAATCCTAACCCTAACAATACCATAGAAGATTAGAGAATAAAAGCATTAATAAATACTATAAATAATAGTTCATCTAACACTAATTTATAAGTTGTCAAAACAAATAATGACGTCTTAAGGGGGTGTCTAAAGTGGTCATAATAGAACATGTTAATTAAGGACGCCTAAAGTGGTCATAATAGAACGCCTTAAGGATGTTCCATGGGTCTTAAGGATGTCTAAAGGGCTATAATATGTCTTAAGGGGATGTCTAAAGGGTCATAATAGAACGTCTTAAGGGGATGTCTTAAGGGGTCTTAAGGGGATGTCTAAAGGGGTCATAATAGAACATGTTAATTAAGGGGATGTCTAAAAGGGTCATAATAGAACGCCTTAAGGGGATGTCTTAAAGGGTTATAATATGTCTTAAGGGGATGTCTAAAGGGGTCATAATGAAGTTAATTAAGGATGTCTTAAGGGATGTCTAAAGGGGTCATAATAGAATGTGTTAATTAAGGGATGTCTTAAGGGGTCTTAAGGGGATGTCTAAAGGGTCATATAATAGAACATGTTAATTAAGGATGTCTAAAAAGGAATATAATAGAACGCCTTTAAGGGGATGTCTCTCTAGTGGTCATAACACTTCAAATATATAGAATATTGATTTGATACATAGAAGTACATAGAGTATGTTTAATTTTGTAAGTATGTATGTACATATATGTCATCTCAAAATGATGTTTACAAAATTTGGATATGCCATCTCAAGAACATCTCAAACTTGTGGCTAGAATGTACTAGGTCTTCACACCACCTAATATCAAAAAGATACAAGCAATATCAATGAAATCATCAAAACATACATATTTTAATTTATATAAAACTATCTAAATGTACATAACTCAAGTACCTGCATTTAAAATTATTTGAGGTTGAATGCAGGCATCCTCTCCTTTTTGTTTCAAAGTATGAGATCAATGCAATGATGGCTTTAGGATACAAAAAATGACAATAAATCAATGTTAACTATTTATGTCCAAGCAATATCAATATGTAATCAAAACATGTATTTAAATATAATTTAACTGATAATGACCTATTTTTACCAAGTATTCCATGTTGTCTAGGTTGAATTTGCATGGACTAGATCCTTTTTGTGATTATGCCTTAAGGATATATAAAAGAACAATTTAAATCAATTTCAACTAATAACACACTTGACAAATGTCGAAAACATGTATTTATAATAATGAAAAGGACAAAAATAAACCAAAACTATATTTACCGTATTTACTTAGTCCATTGTACCATCTGCGATCCTCTTTTGTAATGCATCTATGATTGCCTCATGCTCTTCCATAGAAACACCATAGTAATTTTTTGAAGGCTTTCCATAATAGCCGCCTTCTAGTTTTATATATTTGTTGCCACCACCAAATGTGAATAATGCATAATCTTTTTATGTGTTTCATAGTCTTCAATGCGTAGACCATTCTTTCTTCTCAAGTATTTTCATAGCCAAGTGCCAACAACCACCACCGATCCTATTGGAAAACATGTTCAAAACCCATCATCAAATAAGTTCTAAAATTTTTCTTAAAGGGATCAAAGACTTGTTCTAAAAAATTGCTTAAGGGGATCTAAAACTTGTTATCAAAATTTGCTTAAGGAGGTGTCTTAAGGGGATCACCATACCTGTTGGATAATGAAAGCCATCATCATCTTCTCAAGGTGTTAACAACTTATGTTTAGTTTCCACACAACAAGCCAACCAATATTCTGTTTTCTCTTCATTCCCCTCAGGTGCAATAACTGCATACACATGTCCTGCCAACAAAATTTGATTTAATAACTTGTGCATATCCATATAACTAATTTAGTATTAAAAAATAACTTAATAAAGAAAAATAAAATGAAATAAATTAAATTAAAATTACCTTCTTGTACAAGGTCTGAAACACGATCATAATCTTCATATGCAAACAATTGATCATTTTCTTCAATAGTTCTTTCATATTGATTATGTGCTTCTACAGGTGTCAACGATATTTGCTCCCACTATTCAACCCATTCTGTATTTTCACAAGCTTCCCAATTTCTTGAGATACAAAAATGGCAAAAACATGCAAGCTCCTTTGTCCAAATAGTCCATGTGCTTGCTGTCGCACTCCTAAATGAATGCCATTTAGTAGATCCACTAATTGTCTCACAATCAACTCTAGATACAATGTTTTCTTCTTCCACCAACCAAAAGAATCGATGAATTGTAGAGTAATCACTCGAACCAGGTGCATATAATCTTCTATTACACCAATCCACAATCTCATGTGCATTTTTAAATTTTACTGAATCCTCGAATTTTAATTGTTCTCTAGCAATAATTCTTTTGACAAACGTACCAGCTCCATCATGTTCTCGTTTACCAAGCCCAACTTCAAAAAAACTCCATATATGTTGGACATTAAGTTCCTTGTGAACCCTACTTAACCAATAGAACATTCTAGCATTTTTGAACTGCCCCATACAATTATCTGACCATATGAGGTGTTCTTTCATATGGATTCCTCTTTCTTTTAAATTTCTATAAAATTTACTAAAATAATATTGAACAAACTCTGATGAATGTAACCGATTGTCACTCAAAAAAAAATGATACTCCCTCAAAACTTTTCTATCATCCTCAGTGCTATCATCTGCATGTCTATAAACAATATGGACAAACATAGGTACTTGCACAAAATTATAATATTGAGATTGAATTTCCTCTTGGGGAGCGAGAGTATAATTCTCTGTAAAATCAACCACTGAAAGTATAGTACCAATTGGAAATGTGTTTCTACATGTGTGAAATTGGCCATCAAGCCATCGAGCATGTTTAGAGTGCATAACATATTTTGGTACAATTTTATTATTAAATTCACTCATAAATGCATGCACACTAACTTTTTCTGTAACTAAATCACAACGCTTTCCTATTTTTCCATCTTTTAAAGAATACTGAACATTCCTAAATCTTTTGATGTCTACTAATTGTTGTCCAAAATCATGATCAACACTTTCATGCAAACAATTTCTTAAAAATGAAAGATTTCCACAATTAATGCATTGTCCAGAAATACAAGAACTTAAATAAAATAATTTATCATTAGATTTTTCACAAAACAAACCTGAAATAAACTCTCTTATTGATTAGGTGGCATATCAATACCACAATCTTGTATAATCATGTTAGAATGCAAGGTACAACGTATATATCGAAAAACATCATAAAAATAATGAAATTGAACATGTATTTTACAACAACAAGATATTAGTTGCTTATTAATTTTTACATACCAGGGTTTACATTTTTCAAAAGACCTTTGACTTATTTTAATATTACCAGGTAACACTGAATCGCTACAAAATTTTCTATAAAATTTAGTTTGTGTTGTATCTAATAGGTGTTTGGGTGAGGATCGCGGACTTTGGACCCCACCATTAATTTTAAAACATCTCTAGCATTAGATGAAACCCTAGTATTATCATGCCAAAATTTTTTGATCAAAGATTTAATTTCAATACTCAATTTTATATCAGACCTCGGTAGTCATCCACTGAAACTCCAACATTGATTGATAAGATCATTTTCTATACTTTCTCTTCTTTTTGCTGCTCTTAGTAATGTTTTAGGATGCATTTTTAAAACTTCACTAATATTGCTTACCATTCTTTTATTAAAAGTTGTTTTATTGACTATAGCAGTAGTTATAGCTCTTCTTGCCACGTTTTTATCTTTAGATCAACTTTTTTTCCCAATAGATTGAATGGCACTAGCAACAGTAGACATAACATGTTTTAATGATTGATTTTTTCTTTTTGGTTTAACATAAAAACCTAACCTTTTCATTACTTTCCTCATTTTTTGCATTCTCATCAATTGCATCATTAGATGACATTGAAATGCAGTTTTTTTACAATAAAAGAATTCGGTGTATATTCTATTCGCATGTGTTCTTATTTGCCTCCAATAAATTTGATCAGGAAAATTATCGAAAACACCACTTCCAATTTAAAAAAAAGTATTTTCATTACATTCAACATTACATTCTAGATTTTCATCTTCATTTTCATCAACAAAACAGTTTTCATTTTCATTTTCATTTTCATTTTCATCAACAAAACGGTTTTCATTTTCATTTTCATCTTCATTTTCATTAACAAAACGGTTCTCATTTTCATTTTCATCATTTTCATCAACAAAACGGTTTTTCATTTCATTTTCATTTTTCATCAAAAATATAGGTTTTGTTTTCATTTTCAAGAAAATGATCATTTTGATTTTCATTTGCAATAAAAGATTTTTTTTTTGTTTTCAACAAATTCTATAAAGTTTCATCTCTCTTTGAATATAGTCAATGTCAACATCATTATATCGGCATCTTATGAAGTATTTCTACAAACAAATTTACCATTTCACTAACATATGTGGATTTGAAGGCGTGCACGGATTTGTAGTATGTTGAAACATTCTCCATAGCATTCAAGAGGATTTGAAAGAACATAGTAGGACTTGTTTGTATAATCATATTCTTCTCCAAATTGACTCGCAAATTAGCTTCATCTACAACTATGGTATCTTCAATGTTTTCATCTTCAATGGTTGTTGAATTGGTTGCTCCACCATCGTTCATTGATTTTATTCTCATTCTTCTTTGTCTTTGTCTTTGTCTCTCTTTTTCTTTATTTGCTTCAACTTCTTGAGGAGTCAATGTCTTTCTTCTCTTATTACAAAATTTATCTCCCATAATTATAAAATTCTCAAGCACAAATGAATGTTAATAGTGAAATACTTCAAAATATTGAATCCAAATTGGAAGTTGAATACCTATTACGGAAAAATTCTTCCTCTTGTGTTCCTCAAAACAAATAGAAAATTACCACAATTCCACTTTAAAAATTGTTTTCTTCATGCTTCCTTTGAAAAATTCAATCTATATTGCAAATTTCACTTCAAAAATGGTGTAGATAATGCTCCCTTTGATAAAATCAACAAAAAATCAAATTGACCACCTGTAAATACAATAACTTATGAAAAATAATTGATTTTTAGTGCTCTCGACCGTACATGTGAAGTTGCAAAGTTGCAGACTTGACAGTAATTGTGCACAGTGTTTTTAAATAATATAAACGGGATCCCACTTATAATTAAACGGGATCCCGATAACCAAACGGGATCCCGTTTACTAATAAACGGGATCCCGCTCTATAATTGGGATCCCGTTCACTAAAATCGAGTGCGGGAGCTGTTGTAAAGGCAACAGGATCCCATCTTATAAATGGGATCCCGTTACCTTTACAATGGTCGAAATAGAAACGGGATCTCGATTATAGCACGGGATCTCGTTTTATAATCAGGATCCTATTTTTTTAAATTTGAATTTTGTTTTGCATCGTGGGCGGGTTTTTTCCAAGGTTTTCAATTCGGGAAAAGCTTTGGAAGTCCGAACCAAAGCCTTCAACCTGGTTTGACCTGCAAATTGAAGGCCCTAACAATGTCAAAGAAAAATATCGACTTTGGACATATGGCTGATGACCTTTTTTCAAAATTTTTTTGACAAAATTAAAACCCATTTTAGATCAAACAATGCAAATTCTAAATATGTAATTTGTTTTGCAATTGAATTATTTTTTCTATTTTTCAATTAATTTCTAATAAAATTGGTCCATAAACTTTAAATATCAGAGTTTTTTACTATTTTAATAACTTTTGATCAACGTAACATTTTGACAAAGGGATTGCACGAGAGCAAACTTCAGACAATTCTTTTCAATTTGAAAAAAAATCAAAAATGATAAGTTTAGGTCATCTCTTATGTATATGCGTGCATGATGATTTTCAAAACAACAAATCTGCCCTAATAAAATTAACAAAAAAATATTCAATAAAAAATTACAAAAAAATATCAAGAGCAAGGTTCAGTGAGTCATTAAACTTTTCCCAAAAGGATTTAGAAAAATACGATAATTTAAGTCAAAATATGGATGTCGTACACGTGCATGGTATGGTAAAAAAAAATGACTTTTAAACAGTGGTTTTTTGAAATGCGTATTGAAACTCAATTTGTACAATCTGGGTATTGAAATAAATTACATATTTGGAAACTAGACTCCGAGCACTAAATTTTATGATTAGTGACTTTTTTAAAGATTTCATCTGTAATTTCTTCAAATTTTAAGGTCAAATGTGTCAAATACTGAAAAATCAGGGAAAACACTTCCACTTTTTGGCCAAAAAGTGGACTCAACTTCTTGCACACACCCCATTTAAAATAATAAAAAAGAAAACGGGATCTCATTTCTTAAAATTTGAATTCTAGACCTAGTTTTTGCTATGGGTTTCAGTTCGAAAAAAGGCTTGGGGAATCAACCCTTAGCTTTGGACGTGCTTTGACTTGCAACTTGAAGGTCATGTCAATGTCATTAGAAAAGAGTGACTTTGGACATATGTCTAAAGACATCTTTTGTAGTTTTTTTGACGAAATTAAAACCCATTATAGATGAGATTGTGTAGATTCCAAATTATATAATTTTTGTACAATTAGATTATTTTTTCTATTTTTCAAATAATTTTAAATGAAATTGGTCCATAATCTTGAAATAACAGGTTTACTTATTATTTTAATAACTTCTATTAAAATATTTTTTTGAAAACAGATTATATGTAAACAATCTTCAAACAATTTTTTTTTTTACGAATAGGCATTAATCTATATTAATTCAAAGTTTAAAATACATATTCACAAAAAAGGTGGGTGGTAAGAAGGCACACCCCGAGAGTCATATCGGCAACACCCAGAAATCCCAAAAAAATAAAATAAAAAAAAATAGGTTTAGGTCATCTTATGTGTGGTGTACATGAGGGATTTTCAAAAAAATAATTACAAACAATAAAAAATTCAAAAAAATTACAAAATAATATCATGAACAATCTTTAGTGTCTGTCAAATCTTTCCCAAAAAGATTCATAAAAAATATAATTATTTAGGTCAAAATATGGTTGACATACACATGCATGGTATGGTCCTAAAAATGTGACATTTAAATAGTGGTTTTTAGACACGCTTATTGAAAATAAATTTATATTATCTAGCTATTAAAATAAATTACATTTATGGAAACTAGAATTTGAGTATTACATTTCATATTACTGACTTTTTAAAGAATCAATCTTTAAGTGCTTCAAAATTTTAGGTCAAATGTGACAAATTTTGAAAATTGGGGAAAACACTTCCACTTTTTGGTCAAAAAGTGGACTCAACTTCTTGCACACACCCTTTTTAGATATGTTCTTTTCTAAATTTCACATCATTTTTAGATTTGTCTTCATTTGGTGTTATGAAGATTCATTAATCTATCTTTTCCCTCAAGAGTTTGTTGCATTTTCATCCTTCCTATTTATCAACCACCATAACCACTCTTGGATTAGATTTAAATTATATTTTTACACACTATCTCTAGGTTTGATATAGGACTAATATTATGATTTAAATTCAAATATAAATATTTTAATATCATTTCCATACTTCTATTAGGGTTTTGAGCATTTATTGCTTATTTTGGTGAGCCCTACATCTTTGGATAAAACCTTACTTTCACATCATGGATTCTCATGGTCTACTATTCTCGTCATCTATTCATAGTGGTTCCCTAACTAAAATTAACATATCCATACACTTTATAATAGGTGATATATATCTTTATTCTTGATTCACCTATTATATTTTAGAACACATAAATGGGATCACTTTGTTTATAGAAGCATTATCTCACTCATAATTAGGATCAATTGTACCTTGGAGGGGCATTGAGGTTAATACTATTGTTTACATTCCTCTAATTTTTCACAACTTTGTAGTCCATAAGGGAAATACAAGACATTAGAT